>JADNRX010000164.1:0-116296 GCA_015501595.1 Hymenopellis radicata
ATTCCATCGTAGCTCGTCCTTCAAATCTGTTTGACCACAAGATTGACATACCCAGATGTCGGGGACAAGCCCGCCTCCTGACTCGTCTCCAAAGTCGCAGGCTAAGCTCTGCGACTACCAACCCGGCCTGGTGTCATCCGTAGACATCTGGAGATACTGTATTCGTGTAACGTGACACATAGTCAGATACACTCAACGACAACTAGCACGTCGTCTTTAAACGCCCTTCATGACACCCAGTCTCGTCTCGTCTGATCGAACATTCATACTTCCACCCGACGCCGAGTCAAGCCATCCAGCGGCGAGGTTTCCCGGGTCAACACCATGAGTTCGCCTGTCATCGAACACACAGCGTACCGAGTTCGCATTCAGCGAAGCGGGACAAGTCTATGGAGACAAGTCAGCCGAGAGTCAATAAAGAATGGAGTTAGACCGACCCTTATCGTCGTTCGGTCGAGTCCAACGTGAGCTTGATCTATGTTGAGCGCGTGTAGTCCCGCCATTCGTGTCGTCCGATACATGGCGGGAACCAGCCAGCGCGAAGCCAAACTAACGTTCACCGGCACGTAGCCAAGTGGAAATGACTTACCGCAATCCTCTCGTTGTCTCCAAGCAGTACCTGCGCCATACAAGTCAGTCACTATAAGAGGAATGCACGTTTACCAAACGTACACGTTCCTGTTCTTGATAGCGATGATGGATCGCCTCGACCTCGCGCAGCGAATCGCGAAGAAGAGACTTGAGCCTTTCAATGGCAGTGGCACGACCTTGCATTTTGGAAATATAGAAGGCGTTGAGGCTCTGGGGAAGAAATCAGTCACCTTTACGAGATAGGCCACTACGACGTGATATACCGTCAAATCGTCCATTGCCTGTCGCTCCCGTAGCTGGAGGTCGACGTTCTCGGACTCGAGTCTCTGCAACATTTCGGTTAGCCAACGATTCGCGACAGTGCCAGGGCCGTACTTCCGCGACTAGTATCCTGTCCCGGAGCGGTTTGATTTCCGCTTCCAGCTCGCGTCGACGATGAGCTTCATGCTGGACTCGCGAGTATAGGCGCTGTTGAGCGCGGTGATCCAATGGACTTGCCAGAGGGTTTGGTTCAAATGGTTCCTCGGGGTTATGTTTCTGATTTTTGTTCAGGAACACTGCCGGGAGGTATTGGCTCAGAAACGATTCAGAGGGACTCGTCGAAGAACGTGGGGAGGAGATGCTAGTCATGGCCGTCGAGTCGGGGAGGCGAAAACTGGCGTGATATCCTTTCACACAGATGTGATATCCTTTCACACAGATGTGATATCCTTTCATACAGATGTGATATCCTTTCATACAGATGTGATATCCTTTTATACAGACGTGAAAGGCGAGGTACCAGGGATGAACAAAGCAAGAAGCGATCCAATCATAGGTTCCTACTTGGGGTTTCTTTCATACCGACATATAAAGCTCGACCTCAATGCTCAAGGAGCGGCAACACCGCTTTCACGCCAACACCAACGCCACACAGTACTTTACCGCAATGGACAACGTACCGGTGAGGAATGCTCGATGACTTCATACGACATCTTCACCGACATTGCTTGCAGACACCGGACTCGCCAATCTCCTCCCAAGACGTTCGCATTAAGGAAGAAGTGAGGAGCGCAATATTGACCACTAGAGTTGACATCTAAGTCTCACAGGAAGATGAATTGTTCGATCTCGACGCAGGAGAACCAAATACATCATCGGCGCTGGCAATCTATCGCGATTCGGGATCCCCAGACTCGGTACATTCTTTCCATTCTCTGGATGTAGTTCCTTTGATAACCTTACTTCTAGGAATCATCCGACGTCACCCATTCCCGGGAAATCCAAGCTATCGTAAGTAGCTATGCTCCGACCTGATGCAACATATCCGTTGACAGCCCTGCGCTTAGGTCGACAATATTCTCAACCTTCATCACGCCCGGTGGGCAGCAGTAAGTGGCTATACATTGTTCTGTGTGCTACATTGAATATGAACCATCTTCTCCAAGGTCGACGTCGACCGTGTCCGACGGATGAATGTTGTACTGGGGATGATGATGACCATCATCACGACGCTAGCATTAACTACGCTACTCTTAGCGTACATTGTTTACGTCACGGTGTCGAAGGTGTAATCAACGATAGGACGGAATGGATTTATAGAGTTGTATAGGAATCGAGGCACATGCATGCTCCAGCGAGGTATGTAGTGTACGGGAGGGTTGCATGCCTACCGATTGTGCTCGGTTTCCGTGACGGCTGTCCATCCTTTGCAGGCCACCCGTCGTAAGATATTAGCGGCATCTTCAAAACAAACGCACTCACCGAAAGTCCATCTGAGGTATCGCTGCGATCGTCGTGGATGAGTGGCCGTTCACGCGTTCACGGTAGAGAACCTGCAAGCCTGGTGGGAAATGCTGTACTGAAAATCGAAGGCGCTCACCGTTATCGCGCCTGTGCAGACCTTGGACATGATGGTAAGAAGCAAGGGCAGAAGGCGTGAGAAAGTATTTCCTTGCCCGTCATAAAGTGGCCCAAAATGGGTCGTCCGAGCGGCTCGGACAAGCTGGGTAATTAATGTTTGTAGGTCACGTAAGTGTTCCCACAGTTTATTTCGTCGACTGACTTCCACCACAGTTGAAGCGTTGACGAAATACCTGCACACTCGACATGGATATCTCCGACGTCAATTCGCAAGCTGAAATGGATATCTCCGACGTCAATTCGCAAGCTGAAATGGACGGCTCCTACGTCGGCTCGTCAGCTGAAATGGAGGCGCGCCAAATCTACGAGGATGTCCACCGCGAGTTCTATGAATGGCAGCAGGCTGATGTGCAGGCGTCAATTGATAGCTTGGCCTGCAAGAACCCAGATGACTCCTTCCCAGACCGTGGCGAGTTCAACCTCGGCGGCATGGATGCATGCCTTATCGACGATGAGGACTGTATCATCATCAACATCGAAAACAAAATAGCACCGCATCCCCCGTATACGTCTTGCGCCCCGGTGTCGAGGAACGTTCTTCTCCCAGATGATGCGGGCCTTGGACTTGCCGTGGAGTCGCTCTCGCACGTCCCGTATGCTGACCATCCTGCGTTCAAGAAGAAGCAGTTTTTGCGAGACTGCATTGCAGCGATTCCGGATTTGAAGTATGCATGGCAGAGTGATTTTCTGGATCCTGACGGTGCGTCTTTTTTGTTTTTGTTGGGTAGTGGCGCGGTGTTCCCTAACAGCTCGGTTAGTCGAAATTATGCGCATTGAGGTCGTCAAGAGGCTATACAATAAAAACATTCCGCTGAATACACTGGGCGGCAACCTGTTGGGGAGTGTTGGGCACGCCTCCGGCTTGCTGTGGGCTATTAATCAGAGGTGAATTGACAACTTGTGCTCATACTACGCGAACATCTGAATTGAATTCGTTGGTTGCAGGGATCGTCCCAAAGTCCTGGATTGGTTCACGGGCGAAAAAGAAAAAGAAACCCTCCAGAAGATCGAAAATGAGATTGGCAGCTGGAAAACTGAGAGTGTGTTTGATGCTATCAATACCTGCGAACCGGCATATTGTTTTCTTTGTGAGCGTGTAGCGTGCGGAACACATCGACGTGAGTCCTTGTCTTCCGACTCTCCCTTTCCCCGTGATAGTAATTCTGTTCTGTTCTGGTAGCGGAGAAGGATGAGAAAACGAATTCGCGTCTTCCTGTTCTTTTGGAGAAAGTGGCAAAGTTGTCAGCGGAGGAACTGCACAGCTCGGATGTTACTCCTTGTGGCGCAGATTGTTTCAAGCATCTGGATATGGATCGCTACGAAGATGAGGTCAGGGAACAGCTTTCTTCCTCTTGACCAAGTACTGATGTACGTGGCAGAGTAAGGGGACATCCGACATCGACAAAGACCAGTTTATCATAGGCGTGTTGAAGATTGATCCCGACATCCTTCCGTGTGATCTCTCTTTTACATCGAAACTACCATGCAATCAGGTACTTAAATATTTCCAGCCTTCTCCGTTTCATGATTCGTGTTGGCTTGAACTGTTGTAGATCTTCCTTTACCGAGCGCGCTTCCTCAAGCAGGCTGATGACAGGCCCGGCGATGCTGGCAGAACCTCTTCAGGACCGTCTCATCTCGCAGAAGTCCGAGGTCCTGCAAAGCGTCCTGAGCAATCGTTCACCTCACCGTATGCTGTTTCACTTGTTGATGTACCCTCCGTGATGAGTCTTCTGCAGCGTTCATCCATGTGTACACGACGGGCCGTGCGATGAAACATCCATAGGCTGTGTTTGCTACTTAACCGGACGCCAGTGTCTGCACAATTGTAACTGTCCGCCTACCTGTCAGTGGCCGCTGGTTCTCGCAATCACATAGTAACCTAATATGGCGTACAGGTGATCGTAGGCGGAAGGGCTGCTCCTGTTATGTGGTGGGGGGCTGCAGTGAAGAAAATAAGTGTCCTTGTGCCGTTGGAAAACAAGAATGTGATCCGGAGCTCTGTCGCAAATGCGGGGCAAGGTTTGTCCCATCGCCTCGTACTCAACTCAATCTCTTCATCCTTCGACAGGAATCAGATCTCACAGTCACAGGTTGATCACGAAGGCCCACCTCCAAATGATACAAAGATTTGTAACAATGTTGATGTGCAATGTTCAACTATCAATGATGTAAGGACCTCCCTCTTTCAGGTCTCACAACACCGGCAGCTACTCAATAAAATAACAGGACCTGGTCTACATTCGACGATCGAAATATGGCAGTGGAGCTTTCTCATCCTCTAACGATGACATGAGTGCCAATACATATCTTGGTGGTGAGCTTCATGGCTTCTCTCCTTTCAAGCGTAACCGTTCGCAGAATATCATGGCCAAATCAAGAAGAGCTTTGGGGAGAGTGCAGTGGACGACATCCTTGCGAAATACACCAAGCGGAATTATGCATTCTCACTCAATGACGAAGTAATTATTGATGCTGCGTCCATGGGGAACGTAACCAGGTACCTAAACCATAAGCCGGAGTCTAAGAAGGAGAGAGAACACTCAAAACATGGAGATAAATACGCAAACTGTGTCGCCGATGGTGAGTTGATTGCTGTTGGCTGAGTCAGATTATTCATGTATCCTTCAAAGTTGTCCACGTGAATGAAGAGAAACACATCGTGCTCAAAACAGGTAGGTGACACCATTCCTTATATGCAGGTGTGAGTTGACGCAGTGGTACCATCCTAGGGCCGGCTATTGAAGGCAGGAACCAACTTACCTTGTGTTACGGAGACGGGTATTGGAAGAGCACCCCGCTGGACGAAAGCACCGTGCTGGACGAAGGCTTGGGGGAAAAAACCTAAAAGCCGTGGTATTAAGTAGGTGATACAGACATACACGGTAGTCTCGATGCAAACATTCCAATGTACAACACGATGATTCTATACAAACTTGTAATGATGTGGCGGGCTTTCCGAGACGCTTCGCTGCCTCGAGTATGAGTATGAGTATGAGTATGAGTTGGGGCTAACCATTCCTGCTGCATAGTAGCAACAGTCATGGTTCCGCGCTAGCGTGTCCCGGCCACACGGCCGCGGTCGTCAAGCAATGCCGCATGTGAGTGGGCACTCAAGTTGCCGTCGTTTGCATACACTACTTGACGAGTGACGGATGACTACCAGACCCCATGGCAGCCACCCCAATAAGCCGGATTTATGGACCTTTTCAAGAAGTAAATACAACTGCGGCATAGGCGGGATTGGGCGCCTTCGCTGGCCGTCTAGTCGCTCTCTATAACACACAGCGTGATCTGTCTTGCTCAGAAGCCGCAGACCAAGGGAGACATTCCCCGGGCGGCTTAGACACGAACGACAGCCCTTAGACAGCCTCCTTCTCACAGACAGACCAGCCCTCGTCACAAAACGCCGCCGTCTTGGCGAGGAGTGCTATCCTGCTCGAGGTGGACTTTCACGCTTGCCTGCCGATTCCAGACAGACAACCGACACCCACATACCACTCAACGCGTCCTCGATAGTGTGTCGCCACTTTAGTGGCGCTCTCCACGTCTCACTCGTGTCATAGCTTGATTTCTCCAATAATGGATGCCACTCCGTCCGTTGGATATTCTGCCCATCATCCCGTTCCCACATTCCAAAGTCTCTACGACAGATTAACTCTCTCGCTCCAAGAGCTAGAAGCTATTGATCTCTCCCCTCATCCAGACGCGGTAATGCGCAACCAAATAGCGCATTGCAACGGGGAAGCGCTGCATCTATCTTTGATTGAGCAGATTCGCGTCCTCCAACGACGACTCGAAACGGCATGCCTTCACCTGACGGCTGAACGAGACGCCCACAAAGAGACTAGAGACGCCCTGGCTGCCGCCACAGCCGCCAGTAGCGCTCAGTATGCTGAGGCCGTAGAGGCTGTCAGAGTTATGCGAGCGAACTCGTCGGATCTAGAACAAGGCGCTTGCTGATGCACGAGCCTACTCGTCAAAGTTAGAAGAGCGACTCAAAAAGGCGGCAGGAGCGGACGGGTCTTCGGTGGACGAAACATATGCCTGGGAGAAGGCCATCGAACAAGAACTATCTCGTTGCAATGAGCGCGACGAACAGTTTCGGCACCCTCCGACCAAAGACAATTGGTTGAACCGGTTTCAAGTCGTAATGTCGGAGTTTCGCGACAGAGAATGCTCGAAAGCTCATCCTGTCACCGTCATGAGCATTCCCTGGCCTGTCCTCTACGCTCCTAACTCGATCAATTCCGAAACCATCAATGAAACCAATATTCGCGCCTTCTTTACCTACGCAAAGACAGCGTTGTCCTGGGAGGAATACAAAAATTTGGTCCGGACGTCCCGCATCCATTTTCATCCCGACAAATGGCACTCACGACTGCAGACATTCCCCCACCAAAATCGAAAAGAGATACTTCAGCATGTGACGAAAGTCGCTCAAATTGTCAATGGAGTGTATGATACAGATAAAGCGGTAGAGGCGGGTAATATGTATGAGACGACCTAGATAGGTCATTGTACGCTTGTGGTGAACGACGTGATGGGCCACAACTGGGGCAGATCGATCTAGAGATAATCTAGTCAACTAAAACCGAATTGATTCAGGAAAGATGCACTCAACGGACAGACCAGACGTTGGAAAGAGTTCGGTGCAGTGAACAACGATAATCCTGGTAGCCAAATGTTTTCAGCATTGTATCTCGTGGGCAACAAACGGCGCCTACTCAATCCAAGCCCGTCGTTTCCTGCAAAGTGGCGGCCATTCACGGTAGAGAACCTGCAAGCCTGGTGGGAAATGCTGTACCGAAAATCGAAGGCGCTCACCGTTATCGCGCCTATGCAGACCTTGTGCACGATGGTAAGAAGCAAGGGCGAAAGGCGTGCGAAAGTATTTCCTTGCCCGTCATACAGCGGCCCGAAATGGGTCGTCCGAGCGGCTCGGACAAGCTGATTCAGAGGGGTACTGATTGAACAGGCAATCAATTCTCACGGTTTCTCTCCTGCCTCTCTACATCCATGTAGGTCAGCATTGAGATCTGAGAGGTGCAGCGTCGACTCTCGTTTTTCCAAAATCACAACTCGTTTCACATTCACGTCTTGTCGTTTGAGGCTAAGCGTTTGTTTATCGCAGTGGTTCCGTGTTCTGTTTTAGCCTCTATCCGGGAGATCATGTTCCAACACAGCGCTTACGGGGTCAACGCACCGTTGCAGATTGGATCACGCTCAGTCCACCAAGGCAAGGCTCTGCCACGGACATTCTCTGTCCTTCGAACCATATCCATCATCCAGTACCAGGCTCATCCAAGTACACATTCATTGCTCGGCCACTCAAGTCTGTCGTTATCGATGTGGAATGCTGGACCATCGAAGACACAATCAAGGCCGGAACTGGACTCGAAGACGATGCTTGAAGATGTTCTCGTCAGACTATGTGGGGTCGATCCAGTGGAGTCCAGTCTCGAGGTAAGCGTAGACGACGCGCACGAACCCCCATGATGAACCTAGAGCCCTCAACAGCCGGCCGGGAAACAAGACCAATATCCCGCTTGTCGCGTGTTCCTGCTTCCAATCATCGCCTGATAGCTCCGTTGACTTTGCTCAAGTCCCCTGCCTGTAGGCCAACCGCGTTTTCACTTCTGCTCTGGATATGTGCCCTGATGATGGATGCATTTCGACTTCCTACCTTTACGCACCATTCACTACTTTTAGCGACGACAAGAGTTTCAATAACCACGTGAGATCACGCTTTCCGATTAGATACAGACGAGGACGTTTGATGATATTTTTTCTTCATGCTGGGAAGAATCTACTCCATGGATCTCCTTCGACGGTAGCATGGCGCTGCCCTCGTTCTGTACTTGTAGCATTTCCCGCAATCTCCTCCGCTTCCCCCTGTGCGCCAGCGACGCTCTGTACCAAACGCCTGAGGGCGAATGATTCGATCGGTCGAGTCCTGATAGCCTCGCGGCAAGTAGGGCAGGTAAATACAGGCCCCCTGATGTCGATTTGGAGTAAGAGAGCTGTGAGTTGGGCAGGAATGATTCTGCCGTGGTCCACTGCCTCTTGAAGAGGATGGGGAATAGGGATAGGACTCTTGGCATCGTAGTCTGGGTGGACAGTCTGATGTTGAGCCATTTTTGTTGAGAACCAGTCTCGCAGACATTTCTTACAAAATGTGTGGCCACATTGGGGTAGGCTGGATGACAATCAGCAATAGCGACACGGTAATGAAGGTTAGCCGCACACGAAAGGGTGCCACATCTTCATCGAGCATATTTCGCAGTTGAGGTCGTCCTCCAGCTTTGAAGTGGCCTGTTACATTTAATGAGTCCATCGAAGGTTCATACAGAGTCGAGCCTACAATGACTGGGTCGGACGCGACGGAACGCGCCTTTTCCTTATTAATAGCGCCTCCCGATGTCGGCTCTCCTGTACGACACCTTTTACGACTTTCGGCCCTGTGCAACTGCTGGGAAATCCTCAGCAAGTCCTTGCATGGCTAATGTGCAAAAAAACCTACCTCTTTCAGCTTCTTTATCTGTATCCTGAGCGAATGCAAGGCTGTGTCATTTTCGTCGTCCGAGGAGATCTCAATAACCTCAGTGGCAGTCAACTTGCGCTTAGCCGGCACAGGACCGCCTATTTCTTCGTCGATTTCGATTACGTCGAGCGTTTGACGGGCAGGTCGTCTTCCATCTAGCGCTGGCATGAAGCTTGAAGGCGGCATATGTTTGAATGTATGTGGAAAAGGTCAGGAATGCCCAGTGGCAAGGAGCGAGCGAATCCTTTGAACAAGAGAATCTAAAAGGGAAGCCTGCACCAGCATCAGGACTTGGAGCACGTGAGGATGACCCGCGCGGGGGCCTGAAGAAGAAGTCTAGTCACACGTTGCAGAGCACCGTTACCGTCGACGTTTTCAGCGCATCATCAACTGCGCCTCAGGACAATGGCGGGTTTTGAACACTGGTCCTGATTTCTCGATCGGCCATAGCTCAAAGTGGTGATTGTAGTGACTTCATCAAAGGGCCGAAGACAATCAACAAAGAACTCCGCCACTCCCAGCGATCGCTTTAAATTGAATAAGAAAACTGTGGATCTTTCATACCCCACTACTACGCCTGCCATGTCGCACTCCTCAACGAACATCGAGTCGTCTTACTATCAATGCATGCGCCAGATTCCACAAACCCACCCAGTCTCCGCCATCGCTTTCAATTCTGCTTTGACGTATGTGGCAACTGCCAGTACGTGTCCCGTCGACCTCGCTGCTGGGTTTCTCGCTAATCGTGTCAAGGTCTCCATGGTCCCTTCATGATCTGGGATATCACCAACGGTCATGAACTGTATCACGAACTGCATCCCCACGCCATCAATGTTGGCGCGCTTTCCTGGATTACGTTCCCCAACCGGACGGAGTTGCTCTTGACCGCGAGCGATGTTATCTTGGCGTGGAAATATTCTCCACAACAAAAGGTCTGAAACTCGCCTTCCCAGATGCACTTTCTCACCAATCCTCTAGCGCTATCTGCTTGTGCCCAGCGCGCTCGAAAAAAGTCATGACGAGATTTGCTCGCTGGATGTCAAACTCGTCGACAACGTGTATCAAATATGTACCTGTAGTCCAGACGGTTGCATCGCGGCTTGGGAGATAAACCACACTGGCACCATTCGCAATCTATGGAGCGGCAAACAGAGCGACCGACCTGTCAAGGTTGTGTTTATGGACAAGAACAAGATCTTAGTCTTCACCAGGGCGGGCCAACGCATGTAAGTCCGTCCTCCCATAGCGTCTCTGCTAGCTACTCACATGACAATGTCTTGATTGCAGCTTTGAAGTCAACGTAGCAGATTTTAAACAGCAGCCTATCCAACACGTCCTTCCGTATCGTTGTCTGTAAGACTGACCGTGCTTCTGTTTGCCCTCGTTATTCATCGCAAATGTCCCTTCTATCAGCACGAATTTGGCCTTCCACCCACGGAGCAGGACGATCGCCGCGGTCAATGGTGATGGTGTAGACGTCACATCTCTGCGGCGCCTGGAAAGGTACACTCGACTGCATACTGCGTTCCTTCAGCAATACGGCTCCCAGAACTCTATCGCATTTTTCGAAGAGGGGACGAAATTGGTAGTAGGGACAGCCGCTGGTAAGGCCCAGGTCTTCAACGTCAAATCTGGAACCTGCCTGCAGGAGTTGAGAATTGATGGCCATCGACGAGCTGAGACGGTGGCGGTGAGTGTCTTGACCGGGTATCATTCGGCCTGACATCGATGCCGCAGATTGGGAGCGACGAACAGTCTACTTTGATTGCCGTAGCAACCTCGGATCCTATCGCTCTCAACGTTCTCAAGATTTACCAACTAACATCTGGCCCTACCTGCCATCGTTGGTATATTTTTGCAATTATCGCCGCCGTATTAGTAATACTAGCGACGAGTCAGGTATGTTTTGGGATTCATCCTTCCATCGAGTACGTTGATCATCAGACGAAAACAGTTTTACCGTAGCGGTGCAACAGCAAGTTCTCCTCACGACGAGCCTTCAACCTTCCTCGACCCCACCTATAGTCAAAGTGCTCTGGTCATCCAATATGACCCTGCACTTGATCAGTACATCTTGGAGGATACCGATAACGATGGGGACGAACGGGATGATGCCAACGGCGAGCCTTCAACCTTCTTCGACTTTCCTAGTCAAAGTGTTCCATTCGTCGTCCACGACCCTGCACTTGTTCAGTCCAACTCGGAGGGCAGCGATAATGATAAGGACGAGCGGGATGACGACGACGTAGATAATGGTAAATGTCTTCCCAAACTTGGATCCGACCTCCTCACGCAGTCACAGAACACGATCGACAGGTTCGTCGCTGGTGCATTTTTTTGCCTGCGTTGCCCGGCTGTTGACGGGATGCCCTGTTCTTGGCTTTTCGGCACTCATGGACGGGCAAGTTTAAAGAGTAGTATGAGTTTTGGCTGCTACATGTAGTTCGTCTAATCAGGTCAGCTTACGGTCACGTGGCTCGAATAACACCTATCTGACTTTGATCCATAAGAGTTTCCGACGTTCATTTCTTCAGGCTATTATGTCAGATGTGATCGAATTTATTTACCGGTCTTGTCACGTTCCATGTACACTCGACTCCTTTTCCCTATGATAATACGAACTTTACGCTTGATCCTCGGCCTCAGAGCATCTTCCCGGCTAGGTTCCAGTGTCAGATGGTGCTGCTCGGTTCACGTAGAGACATACTTAGTTAGTTCACTTGACTGTTATTCAATTGGCCATGCAAGGAATGTACAAATACAATCAGAAATGTAATCTGCCTGACTGCCATTCGTTGTAGACCATGTATAGTCCTTAGATCGTGACATTGTTCTGTCGGTTGAAATTTGCCGTCCCGACTGCAAGAAAAGCATCACCACCATATGTGATGGACTAAGCACAGTTAGAAACGACCAACGTGTACTGCAGAACGCTTACAGCCGTGCTGTGGACGAAAGAATCATCCTCTCCAACCCGAATTTCCTCTAACAGCTTGCCATTTGCATAGTCGTAAATTTGAACGAATCCGTTGTTAGTTCCAATGACGATCTTGTTGGCACCCTCGACGAACCCAAGGTTTCTGACTGAGCCACGGCATCGCGGATGATGAGAGGATAGAGTTTTCATCCGCTCAGGTGCGGTAAAACGTCCCATGTGAAGGTCGTGAGCTTCAGGGCTATCGCTAACGAAGCGCCGTGTCGGTCCATGGAGAGTTATGTTACTGAACCAAAAAATAGGCTAAGCTCGACCAGTGAAGAGCAGTGAACATACACAAGCGACTCGTTGAGACCAAACTCCTCGAAGATTTCCAGGTAGTTGTCTTCTTCGAACTCTAGTCTGTTCGTGTTAGACATTAAGGTGAGGAGCCAGAGGTGAATGGGTACATACATAACTTTAGAACTGGTTCGGAACATGACAATCCTGTCCCTGCCTACGAAGGCAACCTTGCCTGGTAAATCCTCGTCGTGGGTAGCCCTCCAACGAACGACGATGTGCCCTGTGGTATCGGCGTCCCACAATGTGACAGTCCCGTTGGCTTCGCAAGTACAGATGAGCCAGTGCTCCTCGTTCACCACTTTCACATCTACTGACGTTACAGACGTATGGCCCCTAGCAGGGCTTGATGTGATTGGCGTAAACACCTAAATAGAGTCTGACGAAACATGCCATGCCACAAATTTACAAGAGACGCACGCCCTGGGACAGGTCCCACATCAGAAGAACTGCATCTTTACTCGCGGTGAACAGAAGATCCGGTTGATCAGTTCGTTCGAGCCATAGAGCGGCGGTGGTCTCGCTCCCGTGAGGGTGATAACAATGTGGGACCACAGAACCGGTCTTCAAGTCCCATACTTCGAATGATCAAGCTAATTCGGAGACACGAACCTTGTTGATCGCAAAATGAACATTCTATCCTGAGCTTCCCGGGTGCAAGTGAGGAGAGAAACAGCGTATAGAATACCAGTAATCAGCATCAGTATCGCACGGGTCCGCGTGTCCGCGAAGTTCGGTCGCATTCCGAGGAAAAGTCAAGCGCGGCGCATTTGTCCGTCGACGTCAAAAGTCACTTTACCCTCCGAATCATATCATTTGAGATTAAGAGCTTGTCCACCCGACTTTTGGCAGATAACATGCATCGTTCTCTCACCAGACTATCGCGGTGTACTCTCAACATGCTGTCTGAAGACGAGTATGCAGACATTTGGAGATCGCCTTTAGTTCTCCCTTTGTTCTCTGTGAAACGGGTCGTAGGCAGCCTCCCGCTTGTGGAGAGCCAGACCCTCTACAACGCGCTACTCGACCCATTGGAGCCGAGCTACTATGAGCTATGATCGACGACTTATATGCGGTTCAGCGAATCTAGCTTGAGACGTGATGGTACCACGGCCATTCTACAGAGAGATTGACGCTTCGGCCTTGACACGGCTAGATTATTGTTGTGCTCGTCGTCGTCGGCGCGAACAAAGGCTGGTTTAATCATCGGGAAAAGGCGTGGCTAGTTCTGGTCTATGTGTTGAACGTTGAACTTCCACCCGGAGTATTTTTGCGTTCGGTCGCAAAGAGCGTCCTTCAATCAAAGTCATTCGCATATATATTTACTGTACATGTAAGGGTATCTATCGAGTGGGCTTCAGCTCAGCGATGAGCTGGCCAACGAGATGATTGGTAACGACGCCGTCTACCAGGAACTCGCCGCAAAACGGACACTCCGTCGGCAGACGTTTGTTCTTGGGTGTCTTGCGGTAGTGGGTGATGTGAGCCTTTGATAGGCGCTCGAAGCAGCCGTTGCAGTACGAGTGCCCACACTGGGCACTGTATGAAGTAATGAGCGAAGATCCGGAAGAGTGAATAAGAACGTACATTATTGCGGCGAGATATGTTTTGGAACACAACGAGCACCTCAATGCCTTTTGGACGCGTTTAACGCGCTGCATTGTATGATGGAGTTGATTTTCAAGCTGAACTGCTCGCTGCTAACCGAAGGATGAGTGTACTCAAAGGAATGAGCAAGATGGAAACTTACTGCTTGCTCGCACTCGCGGATAACGGATAAGAGCTGAATGAAAGAAAGACTTGTAAGATGTCAAAGCCAGTAAAACATAGGGACTGACGCTGCGGTCACGAAGAGAGAAAGTGCTGCGAGTTGAACGTCGGAGGGACATTGGACGATGATGGTCCTGTGATGGGTCGGTGAAAGACAAGGCTCCAGCCTTCTGGCTTTAAAGGACGGAGCCACGAGGCGAGTTCCTTTGTTCTCGAGGGGATGAAAGACGGGTGACGCGACTCTAGATCTGCGCGAAGCTACTGGTATTCTTTTCTGTAGTCTTGACGTGTGTTGACTATCCTAGATACTACTACCTTCGCTATCGATAATCAGAGAGCAAGAACTGTGTACGAATGACATGGCATCAGTCTGATGATATTAGGTTTAAAGATCCCGAAAACTTCGTTATTGACGCTAAAGGCTCCGAAGAGGTTATTGATGAAGATCAACTGCTTCGCGCGTTACTTTGTCCGAAGCCAGCACTCTACCAAGACACTCGATGCCAGCTCGAATTCCTGCGATTGTCAATCCCGCTCCATACTTGAACAACCAGAACGCACGGCGCCCGCTTCATGTTGTCGGACTGCACCGTCGGCCCCACGTGGATTCACCTACCCCCAACGCCACTGACATCGACGTGTTTGCGTCCATAGTAGGCCATGAGGCTGCACCGGACGCTGACAGCGGCGACCCCACTGCTGAACAGTCCGCTAACCCGACCACGGATATCACTGGCCTGTTGCAACGATTGTCGTTGGGGACTCTTTCATCTGCCCGAGGCTCGGACACTATTCCACGGGACGAGATTTCTCACCGCACTCGTCACCCGGCCACTAAAGATGTAAGTCGCATAATAACATCTGTCTTTAAAATCTGACTTGTAGCCCCTAGGTTACCCGACCTGAACCCAAGCGCGTTGAGTCGAGTCGAACCGCTCTTACAGCGGCACTTCGCACGATCGAGTCGCTCCGCGACGCACTCCCATCGCTCCCTGCTACCTCTAGGTGTCGCTCCTTAGGTCCCGACGAAAGAGAAAGCCTTATCAGGCAACTACAAGCAGTGACACGCCAAGGCCATGATCTGGAAGAAATCGTTACTCGACAAAACAGGGAGGAAGTTTTTGATTTAAGGGAAGAGGCAGACAAGGCTTTGGATGCATTGAAAGAGCACGCCGACCGTCTGGCGGTGTATCATGGCCTTCCGCTTTTCATTCATAGCAGTGAGTCTTTCATGACTAGCATAATGTTCGCATGTCTAAATATTTCCCTTAAAGGTAGCAGCTTATCGTCTCTTCCTCTCAGTGAAGCTCCCGAAATCGTCCAGATCTCAGCAGCATTAGCTCTCATTGGCCGTTACTTCGGCCGCACCGGACGCGATTTCCTCGATTTGCTGATGAAATCGTTCAGATTCTTTGCCGAGGCTCTGGTCGGAGAACAGTCCACTGCAGCTCAGCGAGAAGGAATTCATTCAATTCCGAAGACCTATGAGACTGTTGAGTGTATGCTTAGTCTTAATATCAAAACGGTTCCCTACGCCGTCTGCACTTCTTGCCACGTTCTCCACAAACCGGTGTATCGAGCGGGTTCATCATCAGCCCATTACCCCGAGCTTTGCGACGCAAAGGAGTTCTCTTCGGGACCGTGCAACACGGTCCTTACTCGTGATGGAAAGCCGCTCAAGACGTTCGAGTATTACCCTTATCCCGTGTGGTTGGCTCGCCTAGCCAGCCTACCGGAGGTTGCTGCTTGGACGCAACAATTCTATCTTGCAGCCACCAAGGAGGAACCAGAAGAAAAGCGGGATTTCGCAGACGGTTCCTTTGTGCGAAAATTCCAATGCGCTCTCAAGAAACTCTTCATCCGGGAGCGTGGAAGGGAGGACCGCTTCCTCCACTCGATGAACGTTGACTTCTTCAACATCGAGGGCAACCGTATTCGTGGTCCTGTCCGCTCCATGGGCGTCATTTCCGTGCTCACCTACAACATTCCTGGCTCTCATCGCGATGACCCGGCCTACATCTATATTCCTGGACTCATCCCAGGGATCACCGAACCCAGGGCCGTCCTTGCCCATATTCGACATTACCTTGTGCCATTCCTGGAAGACCTCAAGATTGCATATATAAGAGGAATCCACATCTCTCCCTTACCGTCTGCAGCGGAAGGTCGCTTATTCCGCTCTGCCTTGGCGGTGGTCGTGTGTGATCGCAAAGCGGCTGTTAGCGTTGGGGGATTCACCGACGTGACCTCCAACATCTTCTGCGTTCAGTGCCAGCTTCAAGGCCAACGGCACGTCCTAGAGACCGATGATCGCCTCTTCATCCCCTGTGATCACAACACTATGCGCCGAAACGCCGAGAAATGGGAAAAGCAGCCAACATTGGAGGATGCATTGGCTTTCGCTAAGAAAGTCGGTTCGCGTTCGTCTGCTTTCTGGATCTTGCCTTACTGGAACCCGGTGGAGCAGCTTGTGGTTGATCCTATGCATGTCTGGTCGCGCGTTTGTGAATGTTTCACCAGACAGGCCCTTCGCTTCGAGGCCTCAAAGGAGGACAAGGAAATACCAAGTGCGTCAGGAAAAAGGCACGGACCCATTGCGTTTGTATACCCTTTCCATGTTCCGACTAGGCAGTCGGCGGAAGCTGCTGACAAGGACCCTGATGATATGATTGACATTGACGAAGATGATGCTGATGACGAACTACCAATCAAAGAGGTTCTGTCTGCGACAGTGGAGCCTGAGCCGTTGTCTCACGCTGAAGAGGCATTGCGCCAACAGAATTTCAACGAGATCACGAGTTCGTCGAAGGGGGTGAAGGCCAAAGATGTCCTAGACGTTCATCGGCGCTTGATGGCTGGGTTAGAAGGGGACCTTGATGCAGCAGTGAAAAAACTCGAGCATGCGTTGGAGAAGCAGAGTATGCACCACGCCCTCAAGTTCGTGTGTGCTGATCTCAATTGTCTTCCTTCAACTGGAACAGGACGCGACGCGACCAAAGCCGTCTACGCACAGAGCTTGGCCTCTTGGGTCAGTCATTAAGTTTCGGGAAAGTGAAAGCTTACTGATTCCTGTGGTCACTTAGCGGAAGACGATGCCCATCCCTCCCCTTCAATGGGTCGACTTTTCAAGCCGCGAAGCTCGAGAGCGGATTCAACAAGTGATACGTGAAATCATCACGCCCTCTTGGATGGGAAGTGTTCCTCGTGACTTCGGTACTGCCACTGCTGGGACACTGAAAGCGTATCAGTGGCGCATTCTCTGGACAACACATATTCCTCTCGCACTGGTCAGTCTTTGGAGTGAACAGAGCCCGATTCACTCCGATATTCCGGACGCCCTTCTTCTCAAAACATGCATGCATTTCTCCGCTACCGGGCTGCTCATCTACAAACGTGTAGTCACTACGACTTCGGGCTCCAAATTACGTTCCCATCTCAAAGCCCACATGGACGGCCTTAAGGTTTTGTTTCCTGGTATAGGCGTACCGTCATATCATCATACTCTCCACGTCCCGGATTTCATGCCGTTATTCGCAGCACCAAAAAACTGGTGGTGTTATCCATTCGAGCGGCTCATAGGAAAGCTTCAGCGCATGAGGCATAACCACAAGTACGGTGAGTATCATTGGTCTGCACGAAAGCTCTAGTCTGACTACCAGATTGGCTTAGGTCAGCTCGAGAGAACTCTTTTCCATACTTGGTACGGGGCGTCGATGTTCCGCCAATGGCTGACTCGGATGGATGCTCCTCCATTTGTCCAGGCAGTGTGTGCATCTTTCCAGCAGGTCTTTGGAACTCGAACAGGCGAGTCGAGTCCATTCCTGAAGTCTCGTCTATCCGCATTGGACGCCTTGGCGAATGGCGCAGATGTGGAATGTTCTTGCCGCGTCGTCCACAACGGGCTTTTTTACACACAACCCTCGACTCATCTCGGCAATAGTCTGGTCATGATTAAAGACGACAGTGGCTCGGCGTTTCCCGGTCAGATTCAACATATATTTCGGGAGCCGTCAAATGCGCAGATTTACCTCGCGATCAAGCGCCTTCTACCTTTGCAGCAAGCCGATCCGTTCGCTGCATTCACTGATATTCCTGCTCGTGCCTGTGCAGGTTATCATGACGTGCTTGAAAAAGTGCCACTCGAAGCTGTTCTATGCCACTATGCGCGATGGGATGTAACACCTGAAATGTGCTTTATTATGAGTCTCGACAAGGTGACGCGCATAAACTAAATAGACATGGGCCCTTCTGACCTTTGCTTAGGATTGAGTGTATGAACATCATCAACGTAGACGCTACCTACTGTAGTAGTAGTAGTAGTATTTCAGCCTGGGTCCCCTAGAGGACAGGCTAGCAAAGATGTACATTTGAAACCATAGCAATAGCATAGCATTCACACACGTTCGCGCTCCTCGCCTCCATCTGAATTCCAAGCAACCTCCGCGCTTACCTCACATGGCAATAACGACAAGGCCTTCCATCTTCGGGTTGTATGATAGATCCAGCGCGCGACCACCGGTGCCGCGTCCCAGTCAAACAGTACTGACCTGAGCCAGAACAGTGCGGCGCCATCGGTAAAGACTGCGGGGAAGAATCGCGGGTGACGTCCGCCAAACGTTGTTTGAATTCCTCGCGAATGATGATTGTCTCGTCGTCGGCGACACACTGAAGCAACATATGTTCCGGTGTCTCTAGGTGGACATGGCACATTCGGCACTGTCGCAACGCTATAGGCGCTGTGGACGTTTCGGAATGTACACCGTGTAAGTTGTTCGCGCCGAGTAGGATCCGTGTCATTGCGAACCGATGATCCGGGATTGTTTGAGATAATGTCGGAGGCAGGCTGTGATCTGCCGTTACTTACTACTTCCGATGTTCTTTGTATCCACTGCTCACTGTTCGTACTTGGCATGGCCTCTTGACAGCCACAATCAGTGTACTTGAGCTGAGTACTAGTCTCTTTCTTGTTACAGAGTTTACTTGAGAAAATGTTCTTATTTACTGCCGACCAATAATAGTTACATTCTTGAAAATGCGCCGTCCTCTCCTAACCAACGCTTACTATCGGCTTGTCCTGAGTGTTTTGCTTGTGAGCCTCGTCTCAGACGTTTGGAACATGGAGGCCTGGTTGAACCACACCACTGAGCCTCGACCATTTCCCTCTGCCCAATCCTCTTCCGAAACCTCAGGCCTTCGTGGAATAGGGTCCGAGAGCGCATAAGAGTTTTCCCGTGTTGGTGCTTCTCCATTGGCAGTGGCCACGATTTTGACGTCTATAGAGTAAATTTGAATGATTTCTGCCATGGACGAGTGTTGGAACGCACCCTTAAGATCGACGTTGAAGTGAAAGAAAAGAGAGGAGGGGTATAGCAAAAATACTCCGGGTGGAAGTTCAACACATATACCAGCCTCCCAGATAACTAGCCACGCCATTTCCCGATGATTAAACCAGCCTTTGTTCGCGCCGACGACGACGAGGACAACAATAATCTAGCCGTGTCAAGGCCGAAGCGTCAATCTCTCTGTAGAATGGCCATGGTACCATCACGTCTCAAGCTAGATTCGCTGAACTGCGTATAAGTCGTCGATCATAGCTCATAGTAGCTCAGCTCTGGCGATGGGTCGAGTAGCGCGTTGTAGAGTGTCTGGCTCTCCACAAGCGGAAGGCTGCCTACGACCCGTTTCACAGAGAACAAAGGGAGAACTAAAGGTGATCTCCAAATGTCTGCATACTCGTCTTCAGACAGCATGTTGAGAGTACACCACGATAGTCTGGTGAGAGAACGATGCATGTTATCTGCCAAAAGTCAGGCAGACAAGCTCTTAATCTCAAAGATTCGGAGGGTAAAGTGATTTTTGAAAGAACGAGAGTCGACGCTGCACCTCTAATTGCTGAACAACTTACATGGATGTAGGGAGACAAGAGAGAAACCCGTGAGAATTGATTGCCTGTTTAATCAGTACCCCCCTGAATCAGCTTGTCCGAGCCGCTCGGACGAGCCATTTTGGGCCACTTTATGACGGGCAAGGAAATACTTTCTCACGCCTTCTGCCCTTGCTTCTTACCATCGTGCACAAGGTCTGCATCGGCGCGATCACTGCATCTTCCCCCTTGGATTCTGAACCCCAGCCCGACAATATCACCATGACTGACGGACCCGACGTTCAGCAACTGCGCGCCATAGCATTGACGGAGGATCCTGGTTATCAGACGTGGCCGCATCAAATGAGATACGAGGTAAGTGTCTCCTTCTTTTCCCCGCCAGAACGGAATGACCCACCCCGACTTTAGGAAGTAAAAAATCGCATTGGAGAGGTGTCCGCCCGTGCTGTCTTTTTCAAGATGAAAGCAATGGACAAGGCTCACACCGAGTGGAGGTCTAAGGCCATTTGTGTGGTGCGTAACATCTATCCTTACAGACAGTTACTAAGTTGGCATAGAAATGTGAAAATCCCGAGTTCAAGTGTGATTACACCTTGGTCTGTCCATGCCAATCTGTAATGCATCGTGTATGTAAACTGTTCCTCTTGCTCGATGTCCTATCACTCAAAGAGTTTCAGTCTTGTCTGAAGAATGAACGCCCTTTTCGAGACTGTAAAGTCAGTTTTACTTACAAGAAACCTGGCTTAAACTCTATCTAGGCATGACCTGTGTTCACCCAGGAATTCGTCAGCTGGTTCACATCAACTGGGTGACCGCGGACCTCATCAAGAAAGCCGTTGTCAAAAAAATACGCAATCAGCGTTTCCTGAAGAAAACTGTCAGTCCTGAAAAGCAGCAGGCTTACATTGAGCGTGCTACCGCCAAGCATGGACACCGTGTTGATAGACGGCCAGAGCTACCGCAGCGTAAGCGGCCTGACCCTGCCTGGTTTGCGGCAAGACCAATCGCAAGGATGACAGCAAGACCAATTGCAAGGATGACAGCTTCTCATCCTTCTCGCCGCTCACCGTCTCCTCGTCATCCTCCCTCGCCTCCTAACTGCAGCTATTCATCGGAGGAGGAGGACGCCGGTGACTCGGACTCGTCAGCAGACACGCATGTTGATGAAGTCAAGCCTCACAGGGTGAGGGGACTGCAAGGGAAGCCGCTGGAGCAACAGATATATGCGAACCGGTGGGGCCATCATTCCGTTACGGGTGAACGTCTGGCTCATGGCTAATAACACTCCTCGGCTCGGGCGGATGGTTTGGAAAAACATGGATGAAGGGGACTTCAAGAGGTTGAGATGGGTTACTGCCGTCATTGATGAGTTTGAGAGGTGGTGGTGTCGTGCTTTAAAGTCATCATATGTATTTACGAGTCCGAGAAATCGCTTACAGCTTTAGCTCCCTCCGTGTGTGCTAGTCTCGCTCTGTCTCCTTGAAAGTCCACGCGTGACAATCAGCACTGGTCACACTTTATGCCCCTCTTACCACGAACGATGAGTTCAGCCCCCAAGCCCGCTGTCAATGCAGCATTTTGGAACGACAAATTATTTGAAAACACTGATTTTCGCACTCTTTACTATCTCATCGACGACCTTCCTCCTGAGCTTGGATTTATTGCTCTCACACCACGGACATTGCCTCATGAGGTCGGGTCTATCATTGGCGGCTAGCCGTATGGAGCATTGAGCTAGTAAGTACGTCCGCTCTAAGCTCTTCTCATGGCCAAAATACTATTAGTTCTTTCATTCTAGGTAACCTTTCTCTCATGGCGCCTGGTAACGTTACCTTACAAGTTTGACCATCATCTCGATGTTGATACTACTTCTAGCTGCGCAGACGCCGACTCTCGTTGGATATTCCTTCGGGTCACATTAAGCGGGCTTCCGACGGCTATTCACCACTGTCTAGTATTTGGTCGTGATTTCGTTCTAGCTCAGCTCGTACTGAAAAACCTCAAGCAGGTCGGGGTCGGTGCAGTTGAGGATGACGATGCAACGAGCGTTAATCTCACGGTCGACAGTACTCCAGCAACTATGGATGATATCGTAGTACATGAGTAATCCTGGCGGGCCTCAACCCGTTCTCTTTTCATATTTAACCTCCGAATCGTGTTTGAGAGGTCGCAACTAGGTAGCGGTGTGGCCGCGTTCCGGTATGTGGAGAGTATTCGAGACGACTGTCCACTGTCTGGATACGGTGTTGGCGGAGGTGTCATGCTTGATGTTCCCAGCCGATGTCGTCCCGACGTATGTTATGAAGACGACTCTTTAGTACTTGTCTCCTTTTCAAACCCTTCGACTGAAAACCGCGCTGGACTCGTTGTCCCTTTTCTCATAGGGGGCTGGCAATTCCATTGACTCGCTCGACGCCCACGTGTGCAGACGGTCTTGATCCTGGGCTATCAAACTTCTATGTAGGTCATGTTCATTGCGGGGCGTTACAAATATAGAAGCTAATTCTACCGAACTTTAGCATTAACAGTAATGAAACTTGACATCCCATCCGGGATCCGTACGTAGAGTCTGCCTTCGAGTTCGCTGTGCTCCTTCCAGTCTTCATATTGTTCCCAGCCCTTCCAGTCTTGTAGATGTTCCACACCAGTGATCTCGACCTTGCGAGGAACAGGTACGTAGTCAATCCTCAGTACCAGAGGAGAGTGCAGTGCGGAGCGCGGTCGGTCAAGAAGATCGATGACGAGATTGGGGATCTCTGGGAAACAGAGCTTGACGTCGTCATCAACGATGGTCTTAAGGAACTGCCAATCATAATCGGTGAAGGGGTGAGCGTGGCCCTCTGCGAGCGTGCTTCAGTTCCCAGCCGAATCATGTATCTGTGCGACTAACCTCGACGTTCCGTTTGGCGTGTCTGACAGATCTGCTTGTGATCAAGCTTCCAGTCTTGCTTTTGGCAGGCTCGTCCACAATAGTAAGCTGTATGACAGCCGCTGCACCGTTGTAATCGTGCTTTGCATTGGGTATTGCACTGGTTGAGGTATCAAATGGATTCTGACGCGCGATGAAGAAGTTACCGATTTGCTTCCACACAAATCCACGTGACGCTTCCTGGCTAACCATCGCTGCTTGACGGTGGTCTTCAGCGCCTCCCAAGCGGCCCACAATATCCCTTTGCGATCCAACTTCTGCTCCACCTTCATCCGAAGCAACTTCTCTACTGACGAGTGGGCTTCTTTGAGTACCGCTCGGTGCACTGTGTGGCTATTGATCATAGTGATCAACTCTAGGACGGCACTGGCTAGTGGAACGTCCTCCGCTACCGTTGCGTGAGTGTGTTTGGAATAGTAGAGGAATGCCTGAGAGTCAAAAATCCGCTCAAGTAATCCATGACGGACGGCCTCTGCAACCCACAGCCTTCCAATCGACACGGATTGCCGAATGAAATGAATCGTTACGCGAAAATCCGTCTCGATATTCTCCAGAGAGTCATTCTCGATACCCTGCGGAGTAGGAAGTAAGCCAGGTGTCTTGATTAGTCGGTGGGGAGGATTAAGTGCCCATTTTATCCCGTTTGAGGCTAGAAAGAGACGCTGCAGATCCAGCGACACGCGAGAGCATATGGTGATCGTCGACAACATGATCAAGCGCACTTTCAGGTCGTTTGTACCGCTGGCTAGACGCAGAATGCAGGAGTGCGCCAGAAGCTGGGAAGATTGTTCGTCAAGGACACCCTTGAAGGTCGCAAACGTCAATGTCGCTTCACCTGTGGCGGTGAACGCCATCTTACGGATGGTGGTCCAGTACAGATTGATCATGCTGAAATCAGAGCTTTCGCTCTGCAAGGCCAGCGCCCAAAGTCGCGCCCAACAATCCATGAACGCCCGAGGTTCTGCGAGCGCCTCCATGGCTTGGGGCTTGTGGGCATAGAGGTGCGCGAAGGGGAGCGATAAGTTCATCCGGTCAACCTCCTCAACCGGAAAACTGCTCTCCTTGAGAATGTAAAGCCGGATGAAGGCGACGAAGCACTTCGCCATGTATGGGAGGATTGGGAGTAATCGATCCTCAAAGGCCGTGTCAGTCGACAGGCCGACACGGATGTACTGGAAACAGGTCTTCACGACGTCGGTAAACTTCTTTTTGACTTCTAGCGCGGAGTCTGTCGTTGGAATGATGACAGTGCTCAATGAGCGCTAAACTCGACGTCAGAAATACGACCATGATGGAATATCACGACAGTCACCGAAAGAAACGCGAGCTGCGCCGTGGTAAGTCTCTTCGCAGATGAGGGACCAGCAGTACGATCACAGCTGCGTACTACGTCCATCATGGAAGAATGTAGAAAGCTGAGGGAGTGGCGTGGGTGAACGAGACTTTCTTTCATCGGTTGACAGACACCCTGGTCCTTTCCCAAATTCATCAAACGAAGCAGAAATCCACTGATTCCAAACTAATTCTACCGATGTCCACCACGCGTCATTGGGTGTTCTTCACAAACATGAGGCGTCATATCCACATTCAGTGCTGCAAGCATCGTGTTAAGCGGAATTTGCAAGCTCCACCGCCCACCAGTTCAATTAACGCCATCGTGACCTGATCGTGACGGGCAGCAAGTTCGCGTCGGCTTGAGGCCTCCTTTCACCAGCGATCAAAGAATGATCGGGATCCGAAGGTGCTGTTGATTGTGATTCAGATTTCACGATGTTGATTGTGGGTGTTGCTGACGGCTAAGTTGCCGCGTGCCGACATGGTTTGGTGGACGGTCTCCTCAGTGAAGCTCATCCTGTAATTCCTGTAAGAGGCGAGAAATGCGGGTCGCAATTGCGGTCTTTGGTCCAGGCAACGTTGGAGCTACTGGAGGAGCAGTTGGAACGAGCCCTTAGAGCGGTGAGTTGTTCTCTAGATTGAAAGTCAGTATTCTAAACAATGATTCTGCAGGTCGAGCCCTCCAGTCCTATGGTGTTCGCGACGCTTCTATCGTGCGTAGTTTACACCAACCTTAATTAACGCCTGTAACGGTTCGACAGGTGAATTTTACCTCCTACGGTGTCGTCGGACTCAATCTCACCGTCGTCGCTACAACGACATGAGCTAGATGTACGCAGTATCGTAGTGCCATGCTGTAGTCTAGCGTCCGGCGATCTGGAAAGGTCCGTGCCGTGTAATTGATGATGATGATGATGATTGATCTGGGCAGTAGTTACAGGCAACTCAACCTTGAAAAGAGACAACCAAGACAACCCAAACTGGGTTGGTCTGATCATGAGGTCCATATCATCTCCATGCGTCCTTTCCCCGCTGTCCCGCCTTATGTCGACGCGATGATAAGAGGCAATCAGCTGCGATACTCAGAGACCGATAGCACGGGCTGTGTCCTGACGTCTAGACAAGGGATATCATGCAGCGCTTAGTGCGTCGTGGTCGCCCCAGGTGCGAAGGCCCATCCACAACCTTGAGGCTAAAACCGCTTTCAATGGAAGATACGTGATACGATACACAAGAGATGTGATAGATGTACTGTTATTCTAAGAAAGGATGAGTCCTTGAGTGGGAAACCAGCGGTACATTGGGCCAGGCTACAATCGTCTACGCGAAATACAGCTAATCGTTTCTACCAATCCTTCAGTCACTGTAGCCTGAAAAGGTCATAAGAGACACTTACACAATATGACGGGAACCCTTCAACCGCGCAGCTGCTCGATGACCTCTTCGACAACAAGATTTTGAATAGGATTTTCGAGGAAGGATTCCTTGCAGACGGGGCATTCAATGGGTAATGCCTGATAGAGAGGTTTCTTGCGCCCGATGTCTATCCAGCAGGCCTTGCACAAGGTGTGTCCACAACGCCACCTGGAAGCATTTGAGCGAGGGAGGGTGCGAAAGAAGAAACTACAACGCACGTTTCTGGCTCAGAGAGTGTATCTTGACAATACGGGCACTCCAAGGCGTTCTTGACGCGCGCAAGGCGCGCTGTAGCTTGACGGAGGCGGTTTTCCAGATCCTGAAGTCGAATCTAAGCTAAATATGAGGGGAATGAAAGAAACGGACAAGAAGGAAACCTGCCTCCCGTTCGGCCGCACGGACAACATCCGGGAGCTGTATGAAAAAATGGCATGTCAGAAGGCAGTACTCGAACAGTAAAGGATGGAAGCAGACGGAGCGGTGACGCAGAGAGTTTGTCTTTCGAGGAGAACGTCGGGGCATTGGGCGATGAAAGGTTGAAAATTGGGCGATGATGGGTCTATGAAAGAGTATACGCGTCGGACCATTGGCTTTAAAGGGTACAGACACGAGGCGAGTTCCTTTGTTGTCCAGGCTGAAAGACAAGAATGAGGTGAGTGATCGCCAATCAAGTCACCTACTGCGCCCGTTCACATTCCAGTCATATTCTCTGCTGACATTGGTAGTGGGGAGGAGGAGCTGAATATAGGAAAGCTTACCAGCAGTCACCTATTACGCAGGACTGGTTGTAAATCGCGCTGAATACACGTCCATGTCATTGTGAAAATAAGGCTCGATACATGCCGCATATGCAGCCCGTCATCGCCGATGAATTTTGTCGCCTAGGATGCCCAACCAGCAAACCTACTTGGAAGCAGAAAGGCAAGAAGGAAAACCGTGGAAGTCAGTTGCCTTCCCGATCAGTACCCATCCTAATCGGGTTGTCCGAGCTCCTCGGACCAACAGTCTTGGACCATTGCTGCACCAATTGAGCTATGATAGACCAGGATCTCTCCAAACCTTGTAGAAAATACCTGAGTTCTTGGCCTTCCTGCGGGCTTGAAAAGTTCACTGAGGAAGACGTGGCTTCCTTTGTGCGCGGTCCAGGGAATAGTAGTCATATTGTACGGTAGAAAGGTCAGCGGTGAAAACACTCGACACGCGGAGGAACAGTAAGAGGCTCATTAAAACACATTTGACGTGCAGCTGAAACCTATGCTTTAGTGAAAAATATGAGAAAGCTCTGAAGAGGCGACACGACGCTGAGTCTTCTGCCGGCAAGTCGTTCAAACGACCTAGCAAAACGTCTCAAGCCCAGCCACAAACGAGCGAGGCTCCGTCGTCGTCGCCCTCAAAAAAATTGATGTAGATACAATTCGCCTTTGAGTCCCAATGGGGGCGAATGCCTGGCTCGTTATCGAATTCCAAGTGTGGCGTAGTGACTGGTTCGACTTGGGTTTTGTCTAGAACCATGTGAGCAATACTATCATTAGATAGGCCATGGGTATATCATACCAGATGTTTGATTTGTGTCGCTACTGGCCTCTCGGCTAAGTTCAACTCGTCGACTCAGGGGAGGTCCCCTAAGGATTCGACAGCGGACACAGGATAGACGATGAGCGATGCTGAAGATCAGTTCCTGTACTGTCGCTCTAGTTTCAGGCTGCTCTTGGTGGAGTCTGGTTGATGATTTCCTGTTTGGTATGTTATGGTTGATAAGGTAACACTGCCTTAGCCGAGACCGCGGACTTTGTAACTGATCCAGATCGAAATCACAGTCCAAATCGGGCGAACTCGCTGACATGCGGTTTGGGTTTATTGTGTGGCGTCGTTTCCTGCAGTTCTACGCATTGATTAGTGCTCAATAGCGTGTTGGGAGTACTCGGACTTGCCTCGCGCTGTGGTCGCCGTCCTCGCTCGAAGTTCCTGCTTGGCATGCTCAACTTTCAAAGTTCAACCAATAAATGGTTACGTACCAGCGCGCAGAATTCGCACACGTCCGTCCTGAGACGCATTGCGTTCAAAGAAAAGGACACGTTCCGATGACTGAAACAGAGCGTGCTCCGACCACTGAGGGACGCGGCCCTTCTACACAGGCACGCGTCCCCCGACTGTCCTGGGACGCATTGCCTTCAAAGAAAAGGATTGTTCCGCCCTAGATGTAGTACTGATGCCTCCGACCATACCTAGTCCAGCTCCTGAAGTAGATTTCTACTATACTAAACAGATCACACCAATAATATATCTATCTTTGTTACCCTTCTCTGTGAGAACGGTGCACTTACAGACACCGAATTTCTTGAAATAGAGAGACACAGACGGAGCAAGAAGGAGACTGAAAGAGATATCATTGACACAAATACGGAGCAGGTAATGGAAGTATCGAATAAGAGGCAGGCGGACATTAAGGTAAAGGACTCCATGAAGGTAGAGTAAGCGCAACGGTAAATGAAAAGAATGTATGCAAGAAAAGAGAAAGTGAGTACGTGTGTGCGAGAATGAGGATGAAAGCTGTGTGTGTAGATGAAAGCCGTGGGCCCAGGGGGAGGGGGTAGATTCAGTGCGGAAATAGAATTAAAGATTGATGCTGGCTTCGCGGAGGAGCTGCCGGATGATGGCCTTGCGGTGAGGCAGGGAATCGGTGAAGATGATCGCGCAGGCGAGGGTAGGAGTGCGACAAAGAGTAATGACTATACAGGCAAACAATTCAGTATAATTGTGATGGGAAGAGTGAGGGATGAGTGCAAGGGTGATAATGAGACGTATGGCGAGCTTGAGCAAATGGTGGTCAACACCAAGTTCACATGGAAGGACGACTTGAGGTGAAGGAAGCGAATCGGCGTGAACATGTGAGGAAGAATGAGGGGTCTCCACAGCGTGCACAGGCTCAGACGCATTTGCCTGTGGTGGGGGAGTGGGAGAGTGCTGATGGATGACGGTGTCAAAGACATAGGGTTGAACTGGACGGGACAGTGTGTCAAGTTCCTCTGCTAGGCGGGGCACACCGTCGACCTGATCTTGAGGGGGGATCTCCCCATCTTCCAGTTCAGCCGGTTCATATTGGAGGAAGTCCTGATGTGGCAGGTGGGCAGCGTGCTGGAGCCCATCTTCCAGTTCAGGCGGTTGATATTTAGGAAGCTCATCGTCTGCAAAAGGGTCCTGGTCTGAGGACTGAGAGGAACTTTCGCTGGGGGACGCGTCGAAGTCCTGGAGCTGGTCGGTATATGAGGACTGGGAGCGGGGGGATGGACTTTCGACCTGACAAAGTGGTTAGAAGATGGGCGAAGTAAGGTATGAGGAAATTTCGCTGACTAGAATGTTGATGGGCGGCGTATCTAAGTCCCGGTGCTGCTCGTTATGTGAGGACGGGGAGCGCGGGGGGGAACTTTCTTGGTTGACCTGACAAAGTAGTTAGAAGATGCGCGAAGAAGGTAGGAGGAAATTTCGCTGACTTGAGGCGGCGTAGGTGATTGTACGGTGCTCCGGCGCTGAGAATCATTGAATGAAGTGCGAGAAGGGATTAAGAGTCAAGAGGATTCACCGAGGAAGGGTTACGTGGCTTACGCAGATGCGTGGTTGATGTCTGCTGGGACTAACGACGATTAGATGACACAAGGAGGAGTCGATGCAACTCACAATGGAAGAGTGGTCGATTCTGGGGCGACAGCTCAATAATGAATTGGAAGGCCCAGATGCTTGTGTGGGAGGGGGGGATGGAGAGGACTGGTCGTGATTGGGATGGGGAGTGGTGCGCTTCTTGCGTTTATTCGAAGATTTAGGCTCCTGAGTATCCTGAGCATGAGGAGCCGGTGAGATGTCTATCTTGCGCTTGCTCGGGCGTGAAATGGACGCAGGAGTGCTGATGAGATGACGGTACTGGTTGTCAGTGCGAAGTTCGGCGACTGTTAGATGAAATGTAAACATCAGAGGTGAGAAAGAAAGCGCAATAACACGTACCGTCGCGGTTCTCTAGGTTCGAGAGGAGCTGGAGGACGTGGCCTTTGGATTGGGAAGAAGCACCAGCAAAACCGAGATCGCCGAGGATAGTGTGGAGAACCGACTCTTGGAGGTTGTGCCAGGGGAAAATGGAGCCGGTGGGCGATGCGGACGATTTTGGGAGACTAGACTTGACTGAACAGATGTGAATTGGATTGGTGAGATTGAAAAGTTGGAGCACATACAAACGAGAGGATTGACCGACTCGAGGAACATTACAATATCGGAGCTGCTGGATAGACGACGAGCAAAACCGAAACACTGCAACACGTCCCTCAATGTTTGATTTTTGAGGTGGGCCCAAGGAAATTTTGAAGTGGTGGATGGAGACGACTGGGAGGACGAGGAAGACATGGGGGAAGTGAGTGGAGAGAAACTAGAGTGGGCGCCAGAAGCCTGAAGTTTTGAGAGGGAATGTGCATATAGAAGCGCAGCGGGTTAGAACTTCGAGAAAACAGCATGTCGTCGGAGGTTGGAACAAGTCCAAGGTTCCGGGCGAAAAAGGGTATGTAGGAAGCACAAGAAGACTGATGAACAAAGGTTAATACAACATTGCTGTGTAAATGGCCAGCGCGTGGTTGCTACCATCATGACCGTTGACATGCCGTGAAGCAGAAGTGGATTGCAAAGGCAAGTGGTTTGCTAAAAACGGTGGATGTATTAATAGGTTATGTCTGAGTGATCTCAGTATCAGACATGTGGCGGGAGCGGGAACAACGATACGATGAGAGGGACGCATCCCTGGGATGGGTGAGAGACGCGGCCTGTGAGGGAAGAGGTGCACGTAGTTGGGCGGGGCCCGGAAGTAAGAGACACGCGCGTGCAGAGCTAGAGGACGCACGCGAACCAGGATGGAGGGGACCACGCCATAGTGAGCGAAGGGGCGCGCTACGTTATCTGCCACGGATGCGTCGCGGAAGCGAGAAAGGCCGCAGTGCTGGTGCGGTGGGGGTGCGCGCCTGGGATTTGTGGAGGGCGCGGCCATTGACGAAGAAGAGCGCATCCTTTGTAGGAGAGGACACGCCCTGTGGCCGACAGAGACGCATACGTAATCAGGCACACCCTTTCAGGAAGAGTAGGCGCGCGTTCCATTGCTGTCGAGAATGAAGGCACGGCTGACTCCCGGTCAATAAACTAGGTGTGCAGACGCCCGATAAACCATCAAATACAGCGTATACACAATAGTGGCATTTTATGATACTAGCATTGTACATGTAGAACCGGTGTTAAGACAACTCCTTACAAAATTGCGGAAAACGGTGTGAATGGCCATACATAACAAGGGTAGGATTGGAATCGCAGACCAGTCTAGTGGCAATCTAGTCAACTAAAACCGAATTGATTCGTTCTCAGCGGACGGACCAGACGTCGGAAAGAGTGCGGTCGAGTGGACGACAGATAATCCTGGCGGTCAAATGTTTTTCAGCAATGTATCCCGTAGGGAAAAAACGCCGCCTACTCACTGCAGAATTTCAAGCCCGTCGTTTCCTGCGACGCCTCTACAGCGAGACCTCATGGATGAGTGGCCATTCACGGTAGAGAACCTGCAAGCCTGGTCGGAAATGCCGTACTGAACGAAAATCCCAAGGCGCTTACCGTTATCGCGCCGATGCAGACGTTGGACATGACGGTCAGAAGCAAGATCAGAAGCGTGAGAGAGCATTTCCTTGCCCGTCATAAAGTGGCCGAAATGGGTCATCCGAGCGGCTCGGACGACCAGATTCGGAGGGGTACTGATTGGGAAGGCAAGTAATTCTCACGGTTTTCCCTCTTGTCTTTGTGCTTCCAAGTAAGTCAGCATTTCGCTTGTTTGTCCTCAATAACGAGCCCTTTTGTTTCTTCAGAATAGGGCGGGATTAAAGTGCGCCATGGTCAGTGCAGCCATACACCCCATATGGTAACTGATTGTTCGTTAGACCATTGAGAGATTTTTGGACGTAGAGGCGCGACGGGCGGATTCAGAGAAAGAGGACGACGAAGAGGACGACGAGCTACGAGGTAAGTAGTTTCGTATGCACCCAACGCCTTGACTGAGCACAATAGATTTTATTGAGCTATGAGCTATGAGCTATGAGGGAGGTAATACACCCGATTAGGCCCTGTTCGGTAACCCGTAGAGATTCTACAGGTCTGTAGAATTGCCTGTAAAATACGAAACCTGTACGGCAACCAGGTCCCGCATACTGCCTCGCCGGTTCAGTCAGTCAGCCACAGGCCACTGAGCAAACAGCGCTTTGTTCCGACAAAACTAGTTGCCGGCTCACGCCTTCCACTCAGCAGGCGACGAACACAATCTGCGCTACCCCCCACGCAGGGTTCGTATTTCCGGCACTCAGCACGAGGCTCGATAGGGTTCGATGTGCGCTCTGGACACTGAGCAGCATTGTCTCAGAATGTCTCACATTCTACCTCCAGCAAAACTCTCCCACCTTCGAGGCAAAGAACAGACGATACCCATAACACGTAACCCATAACCCGTAGCCCGTAACCCATAACTCGTAACAACATAGACGCGGCTGATAGCGAACGCATCGTAGCTGCAAGACCGAAATACGTAATCAGCACACGCCGACGTGCCTTGGCCGAGAGCTTCCAGTTCGCAGACAATTTGAGTCGGACCTATCACATTGAAGGCACGGTCTCGTGATGGCAGAGTAGACCAAGATGTCAATGACAATGATGATGAGCGCTGAGCGCTTGAGCACCGCCGACCAGATCGGCCTTTCAAGATTCGATCATGACGCGGTCAACCCACACCTGCCACAAGTATATCAGCTTCGGGGCTGGTGGAAGGATGCCCTCAGCAGGGTCGGCGGCTCCTCCGGAATGTGCGGTTTCAGTCCTGCGCAATGCTTCAAGTTACGCGGAATTCGGGTCGCAAAGTACTGTTTCTGTCTTGGCTCCTTCAGAAGAACGTGCGTGAGACGTAGTCCTGCCTCTAGATCAATGATTTTCACTAGTTATACGGACTTGATCAAGCTCCTGCGGTAACCGTGACGAACGCACCATTCCTTAAAGAACGTGTAGCGGGTGCCCTACCTGTCAGGCGACGTTCAAGATTGTAGTCAAGACTCTAATATCCACAATGTGGTAGGACGGCGAACGGTAGTCTCGGTGGCTAATTCACTCGACTTTTATTCAATTGGCAACGCAAGGAGTGTACAAATACAATCAGAAATGTAATCTGCCTGACTGCCATTCGTTGTAGACCATGTATAGTCCTTGCGACACGCCGAACACCGCGAACATGTAGAGCGGGATGGATTCAGGTACAGTCAATTCTCTGAACTTGTAGATCGTGATATGGTTCTGTCGGTTAAAATTTGCCGTCCCGACTGCAAGAAAAGCATCACCACCATATGTGATGGACTAAAGCACAGTTAAAAATGACCAACGTGTACTGCAGAACACCTACAGCCATGCTGTGGACGAAAGAATCATCCTCTCCGACCCGAATTTCCTCTAACAGCTTGCCATTTGCAAAGTCGTAAATTTGAACGAATCCGTTGTTAGTTCCAATGACGATCTCGTGGGCACCCTCGACGAACCCAAGGTTTCTGACTGAGCCATGGCATCGCGGATGATGGGAGGATAAAGTTCGCATGCGCTCAGGTACGGTAAAACGTCCTATGTGAAGGTCGTGAGCTTCAGGGCTATCGCTAACGAAGCGCCGCGTCGGTCCATGGAGAGTTATGTTACTGAACCAAAAAATGGGCTAAGCTCGACCAGTGAAGAGCAGTGAACATACACGAGTGATTCGTTGAGACAGAACTCGTCGAAGATTTCCAAGTAGTCGTCTTCTTCGAACTCTAGTCTGTTCGTGTTAGACATTAACGTAGGGAGCCAGAGGTGAATGGGTGCATACATAATTTTAGAACTGGTTCGGAACATGGCAATCCTGTCCCTGCCTACGAAGGCAACCTTGCCTGGTAAATCCTCGTCGTGGGTAGCCCTCCAACGAACGACGATGTGCCCTGTGGTATCGGCGTCCCACAATGTGACAGTCCCGTTGGCTTCGCAAGTACAGATGAGCCAGTGCTCCTCGTTCACCACTTTCACATCTACTGACGTTACAGACGTATGGCCCCTAGCAGGGCTTGATGTGATTGGCGTAAACACCTAAATAGAGTCTGACGAAACATGCCATGCCACAAATTTACAAGAGACGCACGCCCTGGGACAGGTCCCACATCAAGAGAACTGCATCTTTACTCGCGGTGAACAGAAGATCCGGTTGATCAGTTCGTTCGAGCCATAGAGCGGCGGTGATCTCGCTCCCGTGGGGGTTATAACAATGTGGGACCACAGAACCGGTCTTCAAGTCCCATACTTTGAATCCGTCCACTGCTGTGGATACCAAGATCGCGTCAGACGCGCCAAGACCTTGACCACGACTCACCAGCAGATACCAGACGTCTGGCTTTCGAATCAAAGGATAGCATAAGGATGGGCGAACAGTGGCCATCGAAGCGAAGAAACGATTGGTATGGCATGAATGGATGTATGAAAGACGCGTATGTGGAGGTGGACGTAAGTATGAAAGGGCGTATGGAGTCTGGACATAAAAGGCATGCCTGAGGCATGCGCACTTCCTTTGTTATCACGTGAGTCCGGACGCAATGGCCATTGGGCCACGATGTAAAATGGAGGCGTGCCCATCGCTCTAAGTACGCTCTCGCCGCTACTAGTATCCAGTGCATCGCAGCCACTCCAATGTCTGCGTCTCATGACTGGCTAGATCCGTTCGCCTCCACATCTTTGCTAGCCTCACCATCGAAGAGCCGTCGCGCATCGCCGTCGCATCACCAGCCTCCACCAAATCCTCGTACACCATTGAGCGGCGGGACTGTAGACGTCCCGCCCGTACAGCCCGTACAGCATTCACAACCATCGCCGCAATGCATTCAGTCCTTGCCGACGTCTGCCACAAACTCTCATGATTTACCGTCAGAACCCGGTGTGGGGCGCGCGAACAGCGTGCCACTGCCGCAAAGCGCTGCACCGGAGCCTGTATCATCTCCTAGTCGCGATCCTTCTCCTAAGCCTGAGAGGACGCTTAGGATGAGGAAATCTGGCTGTGAAGATCGTACTTTGACCGCTCGGCCCGACGGTGAAGTCGGTCGTCCAGGAAGAGGCGGGTATAATCTGCAGAAGACATTGGGCTTGTCAGATAAGGAATACAAAGCTTTTAAGGTGCGCTATTGGCCCAATACCGCTTCATTCGTCACTCAAATCAGCGAACACCAACAGAAACAGTTCAATCCTATAGTTGATCGGCATTTGGATTATTCGGTCGTTTTTGTTTCTCAACCTGCCAAAGTCATGAAAACAGTGCAAGATGAGGTACTTTGCAAAAATATGTCACTAGGTCGCTTCGTCTGAATTCATTGACAGATTCTAAAGCTTGTTCCAGGTTTCGCGTCGTACGAAGACAACTGGCCAGTGCGAGACTTCATCTTCGCTCGTTACCAGTATCAACGCCAGCGATTCCTTTCCTCCCAAAAGCGTGTCCCTGCGTGATGTATATATATATATTGCTTGGCCCCTCTCGGACCAAAGTTTGCTCCCTCAAAGTAGGACGGCGCTACGGTGGCGCAGTAAACCTCCCGGGGGTGTGTTAGTAACGGTATATACCGACTGCCCGGAGGCCGTGAGGCCCCAGAATGCAGCTGCTACTGCATTCCGACTGGCAGTCGACTCTGAGGCCCCGGTTTTGAAACCATGAGTGGCGGTGGCAATCTGGTGGATCAAAACCCGGTCACTTGTTAGTAACCGGGCCCAATCGTCGCTCTTAACAATGTAGCCACATATCATTATATTCTTATCAGTGATGTACACCGTACGTACAAAAATCCAGATTTGAGCCTCAGGAAAGCCGCGATCTCAGCATCCTTGCCCAGGTATTGCTGGTCGGGCATCCTAGGTGACAGAACACGTCGGCGATGGCACGCTGTATATACGGCAAGTACGAGGACCGCTTTCATAATGTTATCGACGCGCATGCAACAAAATTTACAAGCAATGCGACTGTGTTTTTCAGCTCCTCCCCCCTGCTAGTATCAGTGTCACTGTCAGCAACGAATATGACTGGGATGTGAACGGGTGCAGTAGGTGCCTTGATTGGCGTTCACTCGCCTCATTCTCGTCTTTCAGCCTCGACAACAAAGGAACTGGCTCGTGTCTTATACTTTCACATAGGCCCATCATCGCCCAATCCTCAGCCTTTCATCGCCCATGCCCCGACGTTCTCCCAGAAAGACAAAATTTCTCTGTCACCGCGCCGTCTGCCGCCATCCTTTACTCTTCGCGATCGGAAGGTCAACGCCTGAGAGAGTGCATCGGCCCAACTGGCATCTGCTCCGCATTCTCCACTGGAAGTTGCCGTCCTCGTCGTGCATTCGAAACGATATCGTAGGATAAGGCAGCGTTGATGTTACTTGGACGACGTTTCAACACAGAAACACATGCCTAATACAGCGACAGTCGGTAACAAGGCGCAAGCTTTCGTCAGTCTCGACCAATGCCGATGCACTCAGAGTCTCAGATGATGCTCTAGTCGCCCAATAGATTCCTCAAGGATCAATTGCTCCTCCGGAACGCGTGCGGCATATCCTTGAAGCTACTTTCCCCGCCACGGAGAGAAATCAAGCGGGGAGTCAAGCATGAGGAAGCTGTTGCGATTCTCGGTTGTCCGGTCCGTAGATACATAGTCACACCTTGTTACTGTCACCCAATCATCATCTTTTTCATCCGTCCTTCCGTCGTCGTCTGCTTTCGAGCGTCCCGTCTCGGGCTGTGCCTCCGCACCTCCCTGTTCGTGAGGATCGTTCCTCTCCTCTCGTTCTCCGCTCTCAACAGGTTATGGGCCCCGCGCTCTAGGCACGTCCCGCGTCTGTTTGACTCAAGGCACCATATACCACCTTCCCCATCTACTATCGCCCTCGCATCCCGCAGGCTGCTGCGTCGCCAGTCATGACCCTCTCTGCAGCCGCCACTGAAGCGCTTCGAGACCTTGCTCCCCTCCACCCAGCCACCTGGTCCGCCGTTGAATCAACCTGGATCATTTTCTTCCGAGCCACCGGTGCTCAATACATCGAACGTCTCGAGGAAGCTGTACCTGCTTCCAAAGCCACCCTCGATAGCGAGCTTCACCTCACCATCCTCAGTCATACCCATGCCGACTATAAACATCTTGTTACAAAGGCTTCCGGCGCTCTTGCCGCGTGGAAGGCGCTTCGCGCTGACTGCCTACATGGCGACACTCGCGCTAGCATCGCCGCTTGGCTCAACTTCATCTCCATCAAGCACGACATTGATAGACCCATTGGTGTCTTTCTCAGTGCCGTAACGACCGCCGCATCTCGGCTCGAGGCGCTCGGTCAGAAGCCCTCCGACTTTCAGGTCATCGCCACCTGGCTGGGCCTCCTCAATGTCAACTACTCCGCTACGAAGGCTACAGCCTATCGCCGCTTTGCCGAGCTCAAACTCGATGAGGTTGAGACCTTTCTCAAGGATGCACGCTCTGACAGAGACGATAGCTCTCCGGAGTCTCGTCCCCGCGAGGAGACTGTTGCCAAACCAGAGCCTGTCGAGGCCAGCCTCAAGGCTTACACGGCCCCTAGGCGAGCCGGTGGGAGTGCTGGTGTGTCTCGCAACGTGGCCAAATTCCCATCCAGCTCCTCTGGCCCGTTCCGTTGGTGTTCCGCCAACCACAACGACCAGTGTCGTCGATGCGGCCGTACTGGGCACATTGCCGACCGCTGCATTGCGGATATGCCCCAGCATGTCAAGGATTGGGTTGTCGCAGGTTGCCCCAGCGATTCTGAAGATGTTGCCAACATGGCTGCCGATTCTGGAGATGTTGCTTCTATGGCTGTTGCTCATTCAGCCTTCAGCCATTATGCCAACACTGCCGCTGATGTTGAGGCCGACGACATGGCCGCCATTCGCCATGCCTCTGAACACTATGAGTTGGATGACTATGACCCCATCGTGGATGGAGATGTCGTCGTCGACGACTATCACAGTGCTCAGGCTGCCATGAACAGGTTGCAATGCTGAGCATGCTGTCACTGTGGCGCTGGCCCAGCTGACAATGTTTCTGGAGTTTCTTTGTTTTGTTGTTGTGATCTTCATCTTGGATTGGATTCGGTGGGAGCTCTTCCTTCATTCGGTGGGAGTCCCAGAGACTGCTTTGGCGCACATCCCATCTCTCCTCCCTCCACCTTCTTTGTAGGGATTCGATCTGGCGCTGGCCTTTCGATACCTCGCAGGTTTCGTTTCTTTTTGTTTCTCTACGACACTTGTCCACTTCGGTGGGAGCTTCTCATCTCCCTTTGCTGTTTTGTCATCTTCTTCGTCCCGTACAGGTGGGAGTGTTGCGATTCTCGGTTGTCCGGTCCGTAGATACATAGTCACACCTTGTTACTGTCACCCAATCATCATCTTTTTCATCCGTCCTTCCGTCGTCGTCTGCTTTCGAGCGTCCCGTCTCGGGCTGTGCCTCCGCACCTCCCTGTTCGTGAGGATCGTTCCTCTCCTCTCGTTCTCCGCTCTCAACAGAAGCCTATGGGCGGGGATGATTACATTTGAAACGTGTACGTGCTAGTACTTATGGGTAATACGAAATATTGGGATAGAACAGAGCTTTTGAGAATGACTTAAGGGAAACAGTGTCCGGCTGAAGGCTCCTTTAATGCCTGAGCCTGCACCTCGTTCAACCGCTTCGATTCCCGCTCTCCTCAACCTCACAGAAATGGGTACTCGGCAGTACCAGTTCTTCGTCCGTGATAATATCGGGATGACCGGGGACCGTCTGAACGACGCGTACCGTCCAGTGTGTTATACCAGCCTCATAACGCTGACGGACTGGTCGAACCAATTTACCAATGTTCCCATATTCTCCGTGAATAACAACCAACAATCCCGACCACCGCGCTTTGGGTGCCCTAGGCTCGATTGACTGCGCTTGAATCTCGCGCTCTTTACCTCGCCGAGTGGTAAAGAGACATATGCAGCCCTTGTCCTCGATCCAGCGACGTGTCACCACAATTTGTTTCCCATCGTTGACGTTGTTAACACGAAGAAGTACTTGCCCTAAACGGGTGTACTCGGTCCAGTGAAAGGTCCCTGCCACTGGCAGATCACGAGGTAACTCGGCCGCAGGATCCCAAGTCGGAGAGGAGTGTCGTTCAGGTGGTGGTGGAGGGGTTAAGCAACGAGGTGCTTCCTGTAATCGAATGGGTGCGGCAGGCGGGATGCGGATCTGTAATCGTTTCCGTTCATACGTTTCGGGCGGAAAGAAAGCAGATTGCTCGACAGTCAAAGGTTGCTTCAGACGCAGCTCCCACTGTGTCCTAGGCCTACCGTTAACAAGACTGTAGAAATTTAGAAAGAGAAGGCACCTACTCAGGATCTATAACATAATCATAATCAACTGTCACCATTCTCCGCGGATTGCTTCCCTGGTATGTCGTTATTTCCAGCTGCAGCATCAATCCACTGGGCGTTGACTGATGAATGAGCACGTCGCGAACAATAGCGGGGTATGTTCGAAATGGATGTCCTGGCTGCATGATAGTGGCTGGTAAACCCAACCACGGCGCTGGACCTGTACACATTCGTCTGGCAATATCATCCTGAGTCAATGCATCGACTTTCTCAGAATCGACCAAAACGATTGGGTTGCCTTTGATATACCTGGAGAACAGGTCAACTCGAACAACTTTCCCGCTCGGTGAGCCTTTATCCTCTATCACTTCTTTGATAGTACCCGAATAGCCTCTGAATCGATGCGCTTCGTCCATGACTCGTATGTGTTGTCCGACAGACCAGCTCTCGAAATGTGCTAGAGGTTTACAGCGCGTCGCACGGGGGTTGTGGGGCAGCTCTGGGGCGGGAAAGAGGTCGCATGAGTTTGCGTGCACCGTTAACCTCTAGAGATCAAACATTTAGCTACATCCCGGTCAAAAATATCGATCTCACTTCTAGGAATTTCCTGCTCTTGTTGAGAACGTGGATGGATGACCCTTCTGTGTATTCCACCCACCCTTCTCGGCCCATGAATGCTCCGGCGAAGACCTTGACATAATCTCCTACAAAGAATACCTTCACCACCTCCAGCCAACCCAGTTGAATAGAAGACCCAGAAGAAAACATGACGACGCCGTCATGATTAACTTCCTCCACAACGCCTTCCACCATGGCATCGCCCACTCGACGCACGTGTTGGCCCGGTCGGAATACCCAGTCTAGAATGCAAGGTACGTCTCGCGCAGAGAGCAACGGGTGTTGACTTTGCAAGAAGAACTGTAACGCTCCGTAATCGACTCCTCGAACATCGACAGTAAGCCTGTTAGACGGGATCATTACCAGAGCAAGGCCATGGACGTAGCGCACGCCATTGAACTCGTATGTTGCACGCTCAACGTCGATGGTTTTGAGGGAAGTGGGAAATACCCGCTCTGGGTCAAATAAAGAAGACACTGCTGGCCGATATCCACGTTTCCGCTTTAGTGTCCAGGTCGAAGCGTCCGTCAGGTCCAGGTGTGGGAGAACGAGGACTGCAGCACACGTCGGCGTGGCATAGGAAATAACACCGACTTCGTCTTTATATCGCCCTTTGAGAACACGAACCCATCGCCCGACATAAAAGTGGGGTCTGACTGCAAGAAAGTTGTTGATGAGCATACCCCACTGCTCCGGGGGCAGGGTTGAGGCCACGATGTCTCCACGTTGGTAGCATATGCCGGGCACTTGACGCAGATGTGCACGAATATCGATAAAGGGGTCAGGAGACACCGACCAGTACAGAGACCGGGGACTGGATGCGAGAACAAAGATCCTGTCATGATCACGGCTGGCTGGTAATGTTCTCCGCAAATAGGTAGCGGCCATCGATTCATAGCCAAGCTATAAAGCGACTCGATGCATTAACATTAAAACAGCTGCCAGAACACATAAGCTTACCTTACAACGAATGCACCAAATAGGAAAGGTGCTATTAGGCATGAAATGCTCCAGGATGTCGGGCAGATCAGAAATTGGAATCTCATCTACAATGGGCGCTGAGCGTTGATGTCTTATTGCCGCCTCCCCCTCTAAATACTCCACAACATCGAAAGGTTCGTCTGAGGAGAAAGACCAGAAGATATAACCCGGCTCCTGAGCAAGGACGAAGAGAATGTCATGAAGGCGTCCCGCTGGAAGGCGTCTTCGAAGCTTGCGACAGACTGCTGCCTCGTAGCCCACCTTGAAAGCCATTAGATACAATGATCTCAGAAAAGAGAGATCTTACCTCGGTAGCAATCCGATAAAGAGGGTATAATTGAAAAGGGATAGCTGTAGTATCCACATTGTCGTCCACATGCAGCGTAGGAGCGGGAACGGCAGCCCTCGAGTAGCGTCGCAGAAGATCCTCCGTCCAATCCTCCAGGGGATCGCTGGAGCTTGGGGCGTCGGGTATCCTCGATGTCCCATCCACTGCGCGCTCATGATCACTTTCTCCCGCAACAATAAAATCTGCAACTTTGAGGGTAGGCGCTTTGGAACGGATGAAGCCACTAACCTGGCAGTTCGTTCTCTTCTTCTTCGTCCTCTTCTTCTTCGTCCTCTACCTGCGCCTCCACATCCAGAAACCTCTCCATAGTCTGTTGAACGGTGAATACCAATAACGTTAACACGAGGTTACGCACCATGGTTGGCTTTACAGCAATATAACTAGAATGGTGAGCACGTTAGCGCCCGAACGACACGATGTGAAGACAAGAACAATCTCATTGAAATGTGATATGGATCGCCTCCCTCCCCATCCGTTTTCCACAATCCAGCTTTGGTACATTAATAGAATTCTGACGTACCTGAAAGCATGAAGCAAGGGAGAAAACCGTGGGAATTGATTGCCTGTTTAATCAGTACCCCCCCGAATCAGCTCGTCCGAGCCGCTCGGACGACCCATTTTGGGCCACTTTATGACGGGCAAGGAAATACTTTCTCACGCCTTCTGCCCTTGCTTCTTACCATCATGTCCAAGGTCTGCACAGTCGCGATAACGGTGAGCGTCTTCGATTTTCAGTACAGCATTTCCCACCAGGCTTGCAGGTTCTCTACCGTGAACGGCCGACGATCCTCAGATGGAACTTTCGGTGAGTAGGCAGTGTTTGTTTTGAAGATGCCGCCTTACGACGGGCGGCCTGCAAAGGATGGACAGGCGTCACGGAAACCGAGCACAATCGGTAGGCATGCAACCCTCCCGTACACTACATACCTCGCTGGAGCATGTATGTGCCTCGATTCCTATACAACTCTATAAATCCATTCCGTCCTATCGTTGATTACACCTTCGACACCGTGACGTAAACAATGTACGCTAAGAGTAGCGTAGTTAATGCTAGCGTCGTGATGATGGTCATCATCATCCCCAGTACAACATTCATCCGTCGGACACGGTCGACGTCGACCTTGGAGAAGATGGTTCATATTCAATGTAGCACACAGAACAATGTATAGCCACTTACTGCTGCCCACCGGGCGTGATGAAGGTTGAGAATATTGTCGACCTAAGCGCAGGGCTGTCAACGGATATGTTGCATCAGGTCGGAGCATAGCTACTTACGATAGCTTGGATTTCCCGGGAATGGGTGACGTCGGATGATTCCTAGAAGTAAGGTTATCAAAGGAACTACATCCAGAGAATGGAAAGAATGTACCGAGTCTGGGGATCCCGAATCGCGATAGATTGCCAGCGCCGATGATGTATTTGGTTCTCCTGCGTCGAGATCGAACAATTCATCTTCCTGTGAGACTTAGATGTCAACTCTAGTGGTCAATATTGCGCTCCTCACTTCTTCCTTAATGCGAACGTCTTGGGAGGAGATTGGCGAGTCCGGTGTCTGCAAGCAATGTCGGTGAAGATGTCGTATGAAGTCATCGAGCATTCCTCACCGGTACGTTGTCCATTGCGGTAAAGTACTGTGTGGCGTTGGTGTTGGCGTGAAAGCGGTGTTGCCGCTCCTTGAGCATTGAGGTCGAGCTTTATATGTCGGTATGAAAGAAACCCCAAGTAGGAACCTATGATTGGATCGCTTCTTGCTTTGTTCATCCCTGGTACCTCGCCTTTCACGTCTGTATAAAAGGATATCACATCTGTATGAAAGGATATCACATCTGTATGAAAGGATATCACATCTGTGTGAAAGGATATCACATCTGTGTGAAAGGATATCACGCCAGTTTTCGCCTCCCCGACTCGACGGCCATGACTAGCATCTCCTCCCCACGTTCTTCGACGAGTCCCTCTGAATCGTTTCTGAGCCAATACCTCCCGGCAGTGTTCCTGAACAAAAATCAGAAACATAACCCCGAGGAACCATTTGAACCAAACCCTCTGGCAAGTCCATTGGATCACCGCGCTCAACAGCGCCTATACTCGCGAGTCCAGCATGAAGCTCATCGTCGACGCGAGCTGGAAGCGGAAATCAAACCGCTCCGGGACAGGATACTAGTCGCGGAAGTACGGCCCTGGCACTGTCGCGAATCGTTGGCTAACCGAAATGTTGCAGAGACTCGAGTCCGAGAACGTCGACCTCCAGCTACGGGAGCGACAGGCAATGGACGATTTGACGGTATATCACGTCGTAGTGGCCTATCTCGTAAAGGTGACTGATTTCTTCCCAGAGCCTCAACGCCTTCTATATTTCCAAAATGCAAGGTCGTGCCACTGCCATTGAAAGGCTCAAGTCTCTTCTTCGCGATTCGCTGCGCGAGGTCGAGGCGATCCATCATCGCTATCAAGAACAGGAACGTGTACGTTTGGTAAACGTGCATTCCTCTTATAGTGACTGACTTGTGTGGCGCAGGTACTGCTTGGAGACAACGAGAGGATTGCGGTAAGTCATTTCCACCACCATCTGTACATTCCGTGCTGATTCCTTCCAGGCTACTCTGAAGGAAAGACAAGTGAGCGTGTCAAAGTGGTTTGAATTGTATCAAGTTCTTATTTGCTTCGTCGTCAGGCCGGCCTCGAGCGCATTCAACACGCGCTCGAAGCAAGTAACGTCGCCAATAGCAAACTGGACAGTCGCCTGAAAATCCTGGAAGATGAGCACGTAAGTTATTCAACCTAATCCTGGTCCCCGTCGCAACTTTTCACTTCTTTCAATCAGACGAAACTCCTGCAGACATCGAAGGAGCAGCAAGAGCAGTCTCGCCGCGACTTGGACAAACAAGTCCGCGCATGCTCTGCGCTTGAAGTGCGTTATTCCTTGACATACGTCAACCCATATCTCATTCTTACGGACTATCTCTAGATTGAGAAGGAGCAGGCGCGAACGGCCTACGAGGAACTCGCCGCTCGCCACGAAGCCGCCGAAAAGGAAAAGGTGTGCTGTGCTTGCCGTGCCCCATTCAATTTTTAACGCATTAATCGATTACAGGGACAATCCCTCCAGGACCTCACGAGCAACGAGGCCTCCCACAACGCGTTAAAGATCCGTTTTGAGACCCTTGAAATCGAGCATGTAAGCCATATACTGCATCTGTGCTCCTCATTCCTCAGTCTTTGTCAATAAGACCAACCTCAGTCGGGCGTCAAAGGAACAGCAAGAGCAGTCTCGCCGTGACTTGGACGAACAAGTCCGCGCATGCTCTGCGCTGGAAGTGCGTTATTCCTTGACATCTGTCAACCCATATCTCATCTGTCTCTAGATTGAGAAGAAGCAGGCGCGAGAGGCCCACGAGATTCTCGCCGCTCGCCACAAGGCTGCCGAAGAGCAGAACGTATGCTGCACATGCCATTGTATTGCTTCCCCTCTAACGGATGACTGTAGAGCGCGCAGTCGATCACGCTTAAGCTTACCCAGGAAAACCTCCGGAAGAGCGAGGTGTGTCTTTCTGTCATATCCGTCATCACCGTTTAACCGGTACGGTAGGCCGACAAGATGGCGGCAGCTCAGCGTAATCAGGTAAGGCGAGGTGTACACCTATCTTTGCAAGAGAAGTTGACAAAAATCTAGGAGCTGCAGAGCGAACTAGACGTATGTATCTTCTCCAACATTATCGGGACTGTGGTAATGACCATGAATTAGGAGGCCAAGATACAGAGACAGGCCTTAGCAAAGGAGCTTGCTATCTTGAAAGACAAGGTAAGTATGATGAATCGTCTGAAATCTCTCTGTGTTCACCAATCGGCATGCAGCTACCAGCCTCTCAAACCCCAACGCCTCCGGCAAGTCCTGAAAAATTTGGGCGGCGTTGGATCGATCTTGTGAAAGGACCGCGCAATGGGCCAAGCCGCCTCAAAGCTTCGGACGTCATAGCTCCGTACGTGCAAGCCGCAAAAGAGGCGATGGCGGAAACGGATGCACAATCTGTACGTCCCACGTTTCGTTGACACGCGTGTACCATTTCTCAAGCTATTCAGGTCAAGCAATCCCGCTCGTCGAAACGCCCTTCTAGGAGCAATGCCCCGACAGATGGGCATGAAGCGGACGCTGAAGGCGATGGCCATGGCATGAACGGGGGACGATCGGGCGATGCACCTAAAGGCCGTACCAGACGACGTGTACGTGGCTATATTCTAGTATACTTCGTGTGCCATCTCTTAATCCTGTAACCCAAGTCCAAGTCCCCGAACCCAAGTTCCTCAAGGGCGCGAAGCGGCTCTCCGAGCGGCTCTCAGGGCAGCAGTCCAGGCAGCAGTCCGAGCGATTCTGAGGAGAGCGACAATGTCACGAGAAGTGGCCATCCGCGTAAAAAGCCAGTGGTATGTCCTTTCTCCTCAGAAGCCTGCCTGAGTCATTGCCTCACCTAATAGGTCAAAACAACTCGTCAAGTCAAGAGAACTGTTGCACGGGATATGCGATTGGTGAGATTCAACCCCGTTCATTGGACAGGTTTCTAAAGGGGTTCCAGGCGCTCGTTCGGGACATCGTGAAGATGTTGTTCAAAGTAGAACATATCAAGGAGATCGTTTACAGCACCCAGCCCAGCCCAGAAACCGTGGCAAAGTTCGAGGCCAACTCTGGAGATGGACCCACTGCAGACAACTTCGGGCTTGACGTCTCTTTCGGGACGGAAGCGATTGATAACCACTGGAATCTCGCGGCACGGCACCTTATACGCGGCCTGATAGAGAAGAAGCTGAACAAGATGTCAGACCACAAGAGCAAGAAATACAACACGACTACCCCCGCCAATGACTACAACAAGCTCATTAGATCTCTATTAGAGCGCGTTCTGAGGAAAACCTTCCAATTCGAAACTTGTGTGCAGTTCGAGCTGCGTAAAAGAATGGACTTACTGGGTCATGATATTGACGAAGCGACTGCAAGCGACATCATTAGACGCCTGATGGCCGACAAGGTAGAATACGGAGGACGATACCACAGGCGGTATTCACGGAGACATGTGGTGCGTATTCAGACCTCAAGTTATCATGCTGGACTGACGAAGACTCAGAAACATGACGCGCGCATTCGCGTGTCCTGCCTGATGTATGATGCCGCGACGAGGACCACCAACGTGCTTGCGCAGAAAGTGTGGAGGTACATGATCGACCTTGTTCTTGTACTGGGACATGATGGCATGAGCTCCGACGAGAGCGAGCGCGATGAAGGTAGCAATGTGACGACCTTGCGCTGCAGGCGGCTCCCATGGCGCCGCCAGTGGAAAATTGCATGACTTTGGTGGATAGTGCCAGGGAGATGACAGGCAGCATTGTCCTGCAACGCGGACCGCGTCTTATACCTCGAACCAGGCCTCCTTTGACAGAACGCGTTGAATCCACAAGGAGCTGTCCCTCTGGATTCCCCAAGGACTTGGTAGATCCGGACTGGCTGAACAAGTTAGGCCCACTGGTGGAGGAGCAGTTGAGACTTAAGGTCACAACGTCTTTCAAGTACGATAGCAACATAGAAGAAGTCGAGGTACCAAGCTAGCTAGGAGAATATCAGAGTACTTGTGTAAGCTTTAATGGAAGCGGTGTTTACTGAGCCTGCTAGAAACTAGTGCCCCTCGCTACGTGACGTGAAAGTGAGTGGCGACCTTGCATTTAAGACATACGTGCAGAAGAACGTGGTACGCAAAACTTCTACGACATCCTACTACTAGGGAGCATCGCTGTCTCGTGTCGTTCTCGTGTCTACACACTGTTGAACCGCCCAACCGTTGTCGTTTGGCATCAAGGCGTGTGACGGGCCCTCACCGAGTTGTGTCCAAAGCTATCGATTGACGGCGTGACGCGTCGATATGGTAGTAAACTTTTAAATTTCAAATCATTTCAGTATAGCCTTGGTATAGACCTACATTTATTTGGAACTAGCAATGTTATTACTTGGACTTCCGCAATTGTGGGAGGGTGCATATTTTACCTCAAGTCTCATCGGTGGCTGTGTAGTATTTGGATTGACTGGCAGCTGTGCTGTGTTCTGCCCTAGTTTCGTTGACCTTCTGAAGAGTAAAGGATGGCGGCAGATGGGAGAACGTCCGAGCATTGGGCGATGAAAGGCTGAGGATTGGGCGATGACAGGTCTATGAAAGAGTATAAGACACGAGCCAGTTCCTTTGTTGTCGAGGCTGAAAGACGAGAATGAGGTGAGTGATCGCCAATCAAGTTACCTACAGCGACCGTTCACATCCCAGTCATGTTTGTTGCTGACATTGGGAGGAGGAGCTGAAAACTAGTACAGTTGCATTGCATGTAAACTTTGTTGCATGCACGTGTGAACGTAGTCCTCGAACTTACTATATATACAGCGCGCCATCACCGACGTGTTGTGTCACCTAGGATGCAGAAAGGCAAGAAGGAAAACCATGGAAGTTAGTTGCCTTCCCGTAATCGGGTTGTCCGAGCTTCTCGGACCAACAGTCTTGGACCATTGCTGCACCAATTGAGCTATGATAGACCAGGATCTCTCCAAACCTTGTAGAAAGTACCTCGAGGCCTTGGCCTTGGCCTTGGTCTTGGTCTTGCTTTAATCATTGGTTTTATTTAGTGGAGTAAGGAATGGTGAACAAGCTACAGGATGATGACCGGGGAAGCTTACATAGCTCAGTGGTAACCGTGTCTGACCCTATCCTGATGATTGGGCAGTTCGAACGCAGCATCTGCCTGATTATGAAAGTTTTTTGAATTGGCGTGAGCAGTTTGCAGCACTCCCTCGAAATAGACTTCGCACGAGAACCACTTCTACTTTCAGGACGCGCACACTTATACCGCGCCCTTGTTTACCGTGCTACCTCTGAGGCTTTGTAAATAGGATTAGAGCTGCATGAGGGACTAAAACAACAGTAATGCAGCAGTTGAATCTTGACAATCCTCAGAGAAAGCACATGAGGGCACTGCGTGATCTTGATGGCCTTGAACTCAGACTTCTGACTAAACCAATGTCTCGACAGCAGTACCTAACTCGTAAACTATGGTCTCTCCCAACTAACATTTAAGCAGCTCGGCAAGGTGATCCGTCGGGACCTTGCTAGCATCGCCCGTATTGACGACCACCTATGTCGTTAGAACTCAAAGTTAGCATGACAAGAGGCTGTGACAAGAAGGTCACCCACCTTCTTAAAGAATGACGCATCAAGTACGGGAATGAAGGGCGTGGCGTCTGTCTATCAGCCTCTCTCCGTGCACCGAGCCGCCGACTCCCCACCCAAGGCCATCCGTCTCGACAGTCAGACAGACGTCCACAACAAGACCCGCTCCCCCACCTACGCGGAAGCTGTTAAGCTGCCTAAGGTCGTATATAATATGCAGTCCTTCATCTTCCCCAAGAAAACCGGTGCAGCCTCCAATGCGAACCAAGCTAGCGCCGCAAAAGCGACAGCGCCCATCACCTCCTTGTCGACACTCCAGCGGCAGGAATGCCTTCACGAAAGTGGCCGGCTCGTCGAGAGTGGCGTATGATGCCGTTGACGGAGAAGCGCTCCACGACGCGACTAAGCCAATCACCCGTAAGGTTTCTGATCTCGACAGCTTTCTCGGTCGATGGGATACCTGCGGCAACACAGAAACCTTCGATGGGGAGACCCTCGCGGCGTATCCCTTGCCAGAGCGGAAGTTGGAAGCTGAACTGGCGCGGATGCACAGCGCGTTGAGTGTGAGACCGACACCAGCACGAATCTTGGACTGGATCTCGGCGACTTTGGCTCGAAGAGCAGAGCAGTGGCGTTGTACCAGCCTTGCCAAGAAGGCGAGAGAAAGGCGTGTCGAGACGAATGGCACCATCACTGAATAAGTCGTAAATGCCTCTCCCAAGCGTTCAATTGCAATGAGCTTACCTGCTCTTGACGTACACAGGCGCAAAGTCCTTGCCCCGCCAAGCTTCGTACTTGACTTGGGTCGAGCTGTAAAGCCACCCTTCGCGCGGTCACCGACCACGAGCCCCTGCCTTCAAGGTCGCGAGCATTAAAGGGACCAATACCGCCGAGTCCGCCGACATGAGTTGCGGACTATGGGAAGTTGATAGCCTTGGTGTGCAGTGAAAATTTGGTCAGACAGAGAGCCTGTGACCAAAGCGTCGAGAGATCGCAAATCGGAACCTAAGATCGCTGAGATAGACAAGGGAAAATGAAATGAATTTACATACCGTCCTCGACAGCAAAAACATAAAAACGAACAGGCTTCCTCTGAGAGAAACTCTGGTCTGTGCCGCTGGGAGCACGACCTTGCGGAGGTTGGTAACGAAACCATAGAGCGCGCGAGAAGGTCCGGTGATAACGAACGCGCGAGGGTCGTTGTTGAGGGAAATGAACAACTTGGGAGTTATGAGCAGAGGGAGGGCCGGCTGGAATATCGGCGACTTTTAAGCCAATGATGAAAGAGGTGGCGACAGTGAGACTTGAACAGCGTTAGAAAATTCCGAATTAAAGAAGCAAACCAGGACATACATTGATACAAATGGACCAAAAACTCTTGGCCGCAAAGGTAACCCAACTGCTGGCGACATGAGGTACGGAGCACACCTTTTCTCATCCCCTTGGACGTGAAATCACCACCTCAACTAGGCAAGCCACGTTTCACCATGGCGTAAGCAGCCGGCAGAGAGATCATCTCAATGGCGCTTTGCTTCGCAGAAGAGCAACCCCAGACCATCAGGGACAATGAAGGAGGCTGTGTGTACATCGACTCCGATTGCGCTCCCGCAGGACACAGAGTGTACCCGCGACATCGACTCCAAACAGTCGTAAGGGAGGTAAACCCTATGACTACTGGGCCTAGATGAGCATACATCGATTGCGCTCCCGCAGGACACAGAGTGTACCCGCGACATCGACTCCAGACAGTCGTAAGGGAGGTAAACCCTATGAATACTGGGCCTAGATGAGCATCCGGTTTAGCCGTGAAATTTCGCCTCGCAGAAGAGCAACCCCAGAGGGGAACAAGAAAGCTGACGCTGCGTGTACATCGACGTCGGCGTCAAGAAACAGTATTCGCTCGCTTATCTCATCAACCTAATCAAGTCAACTCTGTCCCCGGCCCGTCCGGCCCGTCACTCAGTCCGAGCCACTCGGACGACCCATTTTGGGCCGCTGTATGACGGGCAAGGAAATACTTTCTCACGCTTCTGCCCTTGCTTCTTACCATCGTGCACAAAGTCTGCATAGGCGCGATAACGGTGAGCGCCTTCGATTTTCGGTACAGCATTTCCCATCAGGCTTGCAGGTTCTCTACCGTGAATGGCCGCCAAGGAAACGACGGGCTTGGATTGAGTAGGCGCCGTTTGTTGCCCACGAGATACAATGCTAAAAACATTTGGCTACCAGGATTATCGTTGTTCACTGCACCGAACTCTTTCCAACGTCTGGTCTGTCCGTTGAGTGCATCTTTCCTGAATCAATTCGGTTTTAGTTGACTAGATTATCTCTAGATCGATCTGCCCAGTTGTGGCCCATCACGTCGTTCACCACAAGCGTACAATGACCTATCTAGGTCGTCTCATACATATTACCGCCTCTACCGCTTTATCTGTATCATACACTCCATTGACAATTTGAGCGACTTTCGTCACATGCTGAAGTATCTCTTTTCGATTTTGGTGGGGGAATGTCTGCAGTCGTGAGTGCCATTTGTCGAGATGAAAATGGATGCGGGACGTCCGGACCAAATTTTTGTATTCCTCCCACGACAACGCTGTCTTTGCGTAGGTAAAGAAGGCGCGAATATTGGTTTCATTGATGGTTTCGGACTTCATCGAGTTAGAAGCGTAGGGAACAGGCCAATGCTCATAACGGTGACAGGATGAGCTTTCGAGCATTCTCTGTCGCGAAACTCCGACATTACGACTTGAAACCGGTTCAACCAATTGTCTTTGGTCGGAGGGTGCCGAAACTGTTCGTCGCGCTCATTGATAGTTCTTGTTCGACGGCCTTTCTCATGCCCAATGGTGAATCTTTCATCGGCCCCTCATCGGAACATGCCCCCCCATGATCTCGCAACGTTCTCCTCGAAAGTGAGCAGATCAGTGCTATAATAATAAAACTCCCTCCAAATTGCAGTACTTCCTTCATGCCAGGCGCAGAGTCACAAAGGTCCCGATCCACGAGAATGAGTGCGAGGTTCAGGCGCAAATCTTCACATTGAATTACTAGTATAGCAACGTTGTAATGAATGTCCGGGTGCGTGGTGATGGTAAAGTATGCGCTTGCTTTGTTCTAGTTCCAAATCCGGTTCCCTCAGCGGCGCCTCGTTAAATCGCTAATCGGGGGAAGTCTTAGGCTCGCTCTGTCAAGCTGTTCAGGCTCCCGCTGATCTTGGGGGTGGTGGTACCACGAGAAGGATCGAATGGAGGGGAGCGTCGTGGCGGAATTGAGATACGAGCCGCCGGGAGGTCCTGGGCTGTGGCTGAGGGGGGGGGAGCACCGCCGCCAACGCTGCTGATGCGACGTTGGTTGAGGAGATGATGTGACATTGGACGCCTCGGGCGGCTTTTGTCCAGACCGTCGATTTTTCGAGGGCGACGACGACGGAGCCTCGCTCGTTTGTGGCTGGGCTTGAGACGTTTTGCTAGGTCACTTCAACGACTTGCCGGCAGAAGAGTCCGTCAGATCTAGAGTTGTTCGGCTAGGCTCCGAACGTGTTTTATGCCCATCATCAATGCATCATGCCCCACGCACAGTATCTGAATGATTCAATGAATCGCGATATTGCTGGCAGCATGGTCGAATGAGCGAACAGTGCCGGCATTTCGGAGAGTTTTTCGAGACGACTGAGACTAAGCACTAAGTACACTGTCTGGGGTTTTCTCGCGCTGCTCAACACGCGGAGACTCTCTCGGTGTCTTCCGCGCTGCTGGCATAGGAATGGGGATATCGTGCTTCAGGCTTCTGGAGGGCGATGTCGTCTCATGCTTTTTGAAGACGGATGCCGCATTGAGACATTTGGGAATCTTACTTCTCTGAGGCGACAAACTTTCCGAATCTTTTGACTCCAAACAGTTCGGCGCTCTTCTCGTTTGGGTGGAAGTTGTCTCTCACTTCAAGGCTCCCGGAATGATTGATCCTCTTCTCATGAAGCGCCAGCAATAAAATCGAATCGCTCGACACTTAATTATGCATTCGTCTTGATACTGTGACGGGGCAGTGGGCTATCATTATTCTAGGTCATGTTCATTTCAGAAGCTTACAACTATCAAATACCCTAATTCTACTACACCGGAACAGTAGAAATTCCGGTTATAAAAGTTCTCGTCCCATCCGGAATCCGCACGTAAATTTTGCCTTTTAGTTCGCCGTGTTTCTTCCACCCTTCATATGTTTCCCAGCCTTCGCAGTCCTGTAGATGTTCCACGACAGTGATCTCGATGGTGCGCGGAACAGCTACGTAGTCGATCCGCAGGACAGCAGGGGAATACACTGTCGAGTGCCGTCGGTCAAGAAAATCAATGACGAGGTTGGGCATCTCTGCCTTACAGAGTTGCAGGTCGTGGTCGACGATGGTGTTAAGGAACTCCAGATCACAACCATTGGGCGGGTTAGCGTGGCCGTCTGTCAGTGTGATTCAGTTCCAACCACATCATACAATACACATGCTACCAACCTCGACGTTCCATTTGCCGTGTCTGACATTTTGGTTTGTGGTCATCCTTCCAGCTTTGCTTCTGGCAGGTTCGTCCACAGTAGTAAGCTGTACGACAACCGCTGCAGCGACGCAATCGAGTTTCAGACATGGAAATGCACTGGGTGAAAGATGAGATAAATTGTGGCGCACAAGGGAAGATGTTACCGATTTATTCCCACAGGAATCTACGTGACGTTTCTTGGCCAACCATCGCTGACTGACGGTGGTCTTCAGCGCCTCCCATGCGGCCCACAATTCCCCCGTATGATCCATCGTCTGCTCGATATTCGTCCGAAGCAGCTTTTCTACCGACAAATGGGCCTCTTTGAGTACCGGTCGGTAAATCGTGTGACTGTTTATGATATTAATCAAGCCCACGACGGCACTGGCTGGTGTAACGCCCTCCGGTACCGTCGAGTCCAAGATTGCCGGTGAGTCGCAGAGGCGTTCGAGTAATCCACATCGGATGGCCTCTGCAACCCACAACCTTCCAATCGACACAGATTCCCAAATAAAGCGTATTGTCACGACGAAATCCGTCTCGATGTCCTCCGGGGTGGCGGGCTCGCCAGATGCAGTTATCAGTCGATGAGGAGGAACAAGCGCCCATTTAATACCGTCTGAGGCTAGGAAAAGCCGACACAATTCAAGCGACACGCGAGAGCACATCGTGATCGTCGACAATAATATCAAGCGCACATTCAATTCGTTCAGGCCGACAGCCAGACGTCGAATACAAGAGTGTGCGAAAAGTTGCGGAGGTTGTTCGTCAAGGACACCCTTGAAGGCCGCAAAAGTCAACGTCCTTTCACCCTCGGCTGTGAACGCGACCCCACGTATGGTAGTCCAGTAGAGATGGATGAGTGAGAAGGAAGATCTTTCGGTCGTCAAAGCACGCGCCCAAAGTCGTGTCCAACAGTCCATGAATGGGGGCTCTGCGAGCGCATGCATCACATGCTGCTTATGAATAGAAAGATGGGTGAATGGGACCAATAACTTCATCTGGACATCATCCTCAACGAGGAATGGGCTGTCCTCGAGAACGTAGAGTCTGTTGAAGGCGACGAAGCACTTCATCATGTCTGGGAGCATTGGGACTAATCGAGCTTCAAGCTCCGAAGTTGACGAAGGCCCACTCGACAGGCCTGAGGAGATGGACGTGAAAAAGGCGTTTACTGTATCGTAAAACTTCTTTTTGACATCTAGCGCGGAGGCGGTTGTCGGAACGACGACAGTGCTCAATGAGCGCTAAACCCAATGTCAGAAATTTCGATCACGATGGAATATCACGACAGTCACCGAAAGAAAGGCTAGGTGGGACGGCGAGAGTCGTTTGGGGGTCACACTGTGAACGTAGCTGCGTACATCCATCGTGAATAACAAGAATCTCCTTAGAAAGATGTGGGAGTGGCGTAGGTGAAAGACAAAACTTGTCTTATGGCACAGCGCATGGTCCAGACTATTTGGGCTCTTGATCGTCATCTCTTTCATGGACAAAGGCGTGCCACCTCCAATCTCATCACAACAAAGCGGTGATTTGTTGAGTCTACCGCTGTCCACCACGCGTCATTGGGTGTTCTTGACGAACATGAGGCGCCATGCCTTGTTCAAAATCCCAGCAAACTTCTCGTGAGCGCTATGCAGCGCATCTGTCATTCGACAACTTCTCGGAATCTGAAAGCCCCACATGAATTCCAACGTGACCCGATGGCGATGGATAGAAGCCCTTCCGAGCGATCGTCTCCTGCATATTAGACCCGCTCGGCCAGGCACGTCGGCTGACGATCTCATCTTCTGCAGGGTTTCTGTCCTTTCACCGGTCATTAAAGAATGCCGAAGATCGTGTTGATCAAGACCAAAAGCTTCGCTCTAGATCTTGTGTTATTTCAGCTTGGTATGCGTGTTTTCCTGCGGGATGAGTTGCCACGCGCCGACGACGACGCGACCGCTCTCCCATGATTCGGTGCCGGTCTTTAGTCTTCTGGCTGAGTACGCTTCCCGTACCGCTTTCAAAGGCTGTCCGGTCGTTCAAGGACCAAGCAAGGAGAGGCGTCTTTCATGAACCCATTGTTAAGAACAACATAAACGTTCCATTGTTGAGAACACGTATAAAAGACGGGAAATCATCCTGCTTCAAGCCACTACCAAGTGATTCTTCTCCTAGTTCTAGGTATGAACCCGGTATATGGCTGCTTCGTGTGCTGATTGATTCGATTCAGACTTCTTAAACTTTCGTTATGGACAGCCTGAACAACCCGACCCCGACCACGCCCACACTGAGCCCGTTCCAGTCCCCCTTCGCCGAGGACTTGATCCTTCGCACTTCCGATGGCATTAGCCTCCGCGTCACTGCGGCGCTCCTCGTCGTGAACTCCCCGTACATGGCCAATCTTCTCTTCAACGGCTCTCCTGGTGAGACTGAAGACGGCCTTCCCGTCTTTCGTACTGCGGAAAATTGCCCCACAATTTGCGCTCTTCTACATTTATGCTACCCCATGTCTATTCCCGTTAAAGCTACGCTCGAAACGGTGTCCGCCGGGTGGTTGATGGATGCGCTGAGGAAGTACGGGATGCGAAACGCGGAGAACCGCCTACGCGCAACAATAGCTGGATCGGAATGGCCACGACAGGAGCCATTGAAGGTGTACTGCATTGCAGTCCACCATGGGTGGAAGGATATTGCACGTATGGCAGCATGGGAGGCCTTGCGTATCCCGGTGGAGCAATGGGGGCAGCCTTCTCAAATGGGCATGATCACTGGGCTGGACTACGCGCGTCTCATTTCATATGTCAAGCGCAGCAGCGATGCGGCTTGCGAATTCCTCCAGCGCAGGTACGACTCGGAACAAGGAATCTATTGCATTGAGATCGAGGAACCTATGCCTCCGCTCCCAGAAATGTCATGCTATACGCCCGATACCTCTATTCCCGGCAGGACCAGTGTGAAATGCTTGGACTGTTCGGGGGTTACCGTCACACAATTTGGATCGCCTTCGAAACACATCTGGATGCATGACTAGCTTTTGCGGCTAGTCCGCATGCTTCAATGCTATGTCGAAGCTGCTCCTCGTGCCGGTCTGGCTTCCGATATAAAGGAGAGCTTGATGAGAGACTACGAATGCAAGTCTCAACCGCCATGCTTTGTACGGGCAGTGGTAGAGCTACTAGAGGAGCGGTTGGAACAAGCCCTTAGATCGGTGAGTTGCTCTCTAGATTGAACATCAGTGATTTCACAATGATCCACAGGTTGAGCTGGAAATCGATGAGAAGTAATGGCCATGTTGGCATTTTAGCGTAGTGGTATATAGTAGCCTACCAAGAACGGTCTTGAAGACGAATGTCATTTCAACCTATGGTGGAGAACAAGCGTGTAAATTATTAACGTTCCCTTAGTCGATTAAGCCTAGATATCGTCAATCATGAGCTCGTTGACGCGGGATCACTCACAGTGCCATGGAATGTCGCCCTCGTGTGTTGGGAACATCTGAAGGCATGGGCGATGGCTGGAAAGTGAAACCTGCAGGCATGCCAATATTGAGTCTGGGCGGGATGGGCGGCGGCGGGGAGGGAAGTCGCGACATGGGGCGGGTATCGACGCGACGTTTTGAAGGTTCGCAGTCCAAACATAGGATCTACAAGGTATGGGGACCGTCGGGTCCCCCGTTTTCTGATCGTGAGATCACATTTAGTCGACCTCACTTTTTTCTTCACCGATTATCAGTACATGAACGAGCACAAGTACGGTACGCTCTTTGCACTATCCTATGATGCTCTTTTTTATGGGTGAGCATTCATGAGATCTATATGCCTCAGGACTGCGCAAGGGTATGGGCAAAGGTTGGGGAGACCTTCGGGCTCCGGAGATCGACTTTCCAAGGTTAGACGCGGTCAGCTGCGATGGGCGGGTGGGACCATCGACCGAGTACTACTGGAAACAGGCGACCCCCAGAACCATGGGTGGAGCTTGGTATCAGAAAAGGTTCGGCCAAAGGTGCCACACGAAGTAGAGGGCATTAACGCATATAAATGAAACAATCAACAGAGGTCGATACGTAATGGGAGCGGAGGGTGGGAAAAGAACGAGAGACGATGCTGCTGTGCGCGCGAGTGTCAGAGACTCGTCGAGTGCGCACCACAGCCTGCACCGACATGATGACGGTAACGGAAATGGAAGGAGTTACCGCATCACGTGTCTGTGACAAAGACCTCAAACTTTCGTCGGCTCGTGCCTCGCGCACTACAGTTCAACAAGCTTGTCGGCCTGCTACTCCCATTACGATTGACCTCAACCGGTAATGGCAGGCGACTATACCCTGGCGCCTCTTCGGGTCCTAGTGGTTTGTCACGACGGTAAGAGTCAAGACACTTGACGCCTCGCACGTGTGGCTCACTAGGGAGATAGTTGTGAGTTAGTCGCGGCAGTTGGATCAGCGGAGAGTGGGATCCAACCGTTCGTTATGATAGATAATCTGGACGGCGGCAATGCAAGTTGCGTCACGAACCCTATCTATCTCACCGCCAACCTGTGAGGTGGAAGACCAGATGGAAATGAGGTGGTATTGGAGTCCTTCTAGAAGAATCTCGGGGCAGCAGTGGGTAGTCATGGTCCTATGATGGGTTGGTGAAAGACAAGGGATCAGACAATGTCATTTGACTTCCAAGTGTAGCCACGAGGCGAGTTCCATTGATGTCGAGGCCGGACTGACTCTAATTCGCCTGTCAATAGAACAACAATTACAACGCATGTACAATAGTTGCATTTATGATACTAGCATTGGCAGAACTTTACTATAAATGAAGAGGCGACGGGGCTTGGATTCTGCATGAGTAGGCGCCGTTTGTTGCCCACGGTTTACAATGCTGAAACGTTTGCTCCTTGTCCGTCCCTCCACTTGTCCGAATCCTTTTCCAAACTATGGTCCGTTGAGAAGGTGCGCCTTCTCCTGGTCCATTTTCGCTCCGTTGACTCGATAACTACGTGGACGAAGCTACATACGTAGCCAATAATTGTAGTCTTTACACTGATATCGTGATTACGTGCTGCGCTCTGATTCATCGCTGCGATCGTCGTGGATAGGTGGCCGAAATCTGAAAGATGGGTCCGAGTCGGAAATACCGTACTGAACGAAAATCGACGCTGATCGTTATCGCGCCTATGCAGATGTTGGACATGACTGTCAGAAGCAAGAGCAGAAGGCGTCAGAAAGTATTTCCTTGCTCGTCAAACAGTGGCCCAAAATGGTCGTCCGAGCGGCTCGGACAACCCGATTCGGATGGGTACTGATTGGGAAGGCAATTGATTCTCACGGTTTTCCCTCTTGCCTTTCTGCTTCCAAGTAGGTTTGCTGGTTGGGCATCCTAGGTGACAGAACACGTCGGTGATGGCGCGCTGTATATGCGGCAAGTATGAGGACTATGTTCATAATGTTATCGACGTGCATTCAACAAAGTTTACATGCAATGCCAGTGACTATAGTTTTCAACCCGCTGTCGATGTTAGCAACGGAACATGACTGGGATGTGAACGGTCGCGGTAGGTGACTTGAGTGGCGATCACTCACGTCATTCTCGTCTTTCAGCCTCGACAACAAAGGAACTCGCCTCGTGTCCGTACCCTTTAAAACCAATGGTCCGACGCGTATCCTCTTTCATAGACCCATCATTGCCCAATCCTCAGCCTTTCATTGCCCAATGTCGCCCCGACGTTCTCCTCGAAAGACAAACTCTCTCCGTCGTGGGAGAGTGGGATGGCAATAAAGATGTCCGCAGTGAAGAAGAACTGCGAGGTCTCCATGTACGATCTACATTCAATGTGAGTCATGGCGATCTTTTGTTCCGAATTTGGTTCTTCTAATGTTCGCGCAGCGTGGGAATATCTGCCGACTGCGTACATATATACACGTTCCCGTCCGTTCTGCTTTCCTTTATTATCACCCGCGTGCAGTTGACCAATGGTCCTTCCAGAAAAAGCTGTTTATCGACGGACCAAGGAGGAGACTGATAGCTGGCAAGTCGGTATGCATTGTTTTTTCAGCACAGACTCGAATGCTGACATTGCTGGAATGATGTAGAAAGCCTGGTGGGTGTGCGCCGTGTCGGGAGGGTGGTGGAGTATCGGGTCCACTACTACCTCTTCGACGAGAATGATAGAACGTAAGTTGTTTTAGCGCGATTTTGACGCTGACTGGAACTGCAATGCAGATGGGAGACGACGCGTTCCTTCGACATAGAGCTCGTATACGATAAGCAGCAGAGCACCGCAACGAAAAAGAAAGGTGGAAACAAAAAAGAGGCACCTAGTGTCAGCCCTAAAAACATGGAGGAGGCTTTAACCCGCTTCTGGGCTCATATCAAACGGCGACACGGAATCAATCGCCAAGAATTCATGAAACGAAAGTCGAGCCCTGCAGTTCTGTGGTGCTCGCGACGCTTCTATCGTGAGTAGGTTCATTGATACTCCTGACTCAATAACATTGGTAACGCAGGAGATGAACAAGCGCGCTATCAAGAGAGTATAGGCAACCCACAGGTGGGATGATTAAGTCGGGATTACCTGGTACTGATCTATATGCATGCCTAGCCTGTTGTCAAAGATCGTGCAGGCGACCATTTGAATGTGTCGGATCCTGACATCACGAACGCGCGTAACATGCAGAAGAAGCAGGAGGAGGAAGAGTACTATGGCCGCAAGGATGCAGAGGTTTTGGCGGCGAGGCGGGCCATTGACAGCAACTCTCCAATGACTGAGGAGGCTTCCGAAAGTGAATCGTAGACAGACGCTCTCCAATTCTATGTCATCGAGTGTACTTGTGTAGGTACTAGCTACCGTTCTTCTGTGCAATACGGACAACAAGTGGGAGGAGAACTGAGATGCATTCCACTTGTACAGAGAGGGTATAAGTACTGTAAAGTAAGATGGTCCTAGCTACAATAAGAGATGGTCCAACAACGAGAGAGAACAATAAGTGTACTAGAAAGGGAACAAGAGAATAGAGAGATGGTCTGAGTGTACTGTACAGAGTAATGGTCCGAGTGTGCCAAGCATGGGCCAAGTTAATCCTCTACATCCCATACAAACTTTAATTTTCAGCCTCCGGGCTGAACAGCGGCGGGGTCGAACCAGCGCCATGCGCGCGCTGATCATATATGGTCAAGCGAGATCGTCATCATCGCCATCATCGGCGATGCCCGACAGATCGGACGGGTTGACGAACTCCGTCACCTTGAACTCTTTCCCTGACCTCGCAAAGTATGGTATCAGACGAAACGCGGCAAATTTTAGACGGGAAACGACTCCGTTCAGCTTGGCAAGATAGTACGCCCGCCCGTGGTGCGCCGGACAGGACCAAAATACCGTGGCCGGAATTTTCTATTGGCGCCGACTTCGATTTTCTTGTTGAGGATGAGTACAAGGGCGCCAGGATGGAAGTCATAGTCGTGGATGGTGTTCTGGAATCGGCGCTGGAAGTCGGCGATGGATGCAAGACGCGCCTTGGTGACGCGCTGCTGAATGTGTGCAATGTCCTCGTCTCGTCGCTCAAGCTGACGCGCCCGCATGTAGATCAGATCCGAGTCGGAGAGCTTGCCGTCAAATTTTGGAAAGAGGAATGTCGCGTATAGGATGTCAAATGGAAGGATGGGCTCAATGCCATGGGCTGAGTAGAATGGGGAGTATCCAGTGCGCCGCGATGTGGTGATGCGATCCGCCCAGAATGCCAGGTGTGTTTTCTTTGGCCATAACTTCTCGTTTCCCTCACAAAGTCTCTTCAGCTCGTCTCGGATCGGGCGATGGGCAACTTCCACAACGCCGTTGGCCTGCGAGTTGTATGTGGAAATTCGGATGTGGACGATGCCATATTTCTGGCGAAGATATTCCAAGGCGGCGACCATCGGCGTACCATTGTCGGTGACGAATATTTCGGAGACGCCACCCCAGCGGCATAGGATCTCCTCGAAGATGAACTGGCCGACAGACTCGCCAGTCTCAGATCGAAGGACACGGAATTCTGGCCAGTGAGTAAGACTGCATCGGCCTTGGATGATATACTGATATCCATTCGATTTAGGCATGTGCATAGTGTCGATGTGACACTTTTGGAAGAGACCGGCGGGCGTAGAGATCCTTGGTGGTAAGTGAACGTGCTCTGTAGATTCCAGCTGGCACTCATGGCAGGTTTTCAGATACCATGCTATGTCAACGTCGATTCCTGGCCACCAAAAGCGATCCGCGATACGGCGACGAACGCCATAGAAGCCACGACGGTGACCGAGCTCATCGTGAGCCATGCGAAGGATACGAATTCGGTCTGGATAATTGACGACTAATTGATGGCGGCCTGTGCGTTCACGACGAAATAGTCGACTTCCTGAGACGAAGTAGGGTCGGGATTGCTGTTGGAGAACATGGAGTTTGTCGGGTGGAATGGATGGTGGACATTTCAGAGTGGAGAGGTAGTATCGGATGGTGTCGAGCTGGTCATCGCGGCGGCGTGACTCTTCGGTTCTTGGTAAGTCGTGTGTTTCTAGAGTTGTCGGAAATGCTCATGAAACCGCGCCAGTGTCTTCTCGTACGTGGACAATCTTCGATGCGATACCAGCAACTTCGCCCTGGAAAAATGAAGAAATCCATACAGTGCATCCTAGCACTTCTTCATCTATCCAATCCTCTACATCTTCGTCCGGTATGTCTCCCACATCATCCATCCTTTCGCGTCGTGACAGTCCATCAGGTCCTTTAAACCTCTCGGCGGGGACATGGACAAGCGTGAAGTTAAACATCAAGATGGCGGCGATCCAGCGATTGACGGACGCGTTGGGATGTACGTCGGGGTGATTAATCATACCCCGTATGTATTTCGCGTCCATCTCGACGATGAAATGTTCTAATCCCACAAGATAGATCCGCGTGAAGTGTAACGCGCGCCAAAGACCGCGAAGCTCGATCTTCGCCTGAGAATAACGGAGCTCAACGTCGGACCAGGCGATGGAGCCGAAGCGAGCGATACGGCGCTGCCCTTTGTCGTCAAGCTGCTGCAAGACGAAGCCGCAGGCAATCTCAGATGAATCAACGCCCAGGACCACATCAAGGCCCGACTTGTAATCGATGGACGAATGGCGGGACAGGTAATGACGGCCTTCTTCAGTGCATCCATGGCTAATTGATATTCTTTTTGCCAGGTAAACGGTGTGCTCTTCATCGTGAGCTTGACGAGTGGCCGCGACATGGCGGCGAAGTTCCGTATCCAAATGCGTACCTTGCCATCCCAAGGAATCCTCGGACATGCTTGACGGTACGACACGGCGGCCAAGTGGTGACCGATGTGTCCTCCGGCAGACGACCGTCATAGTTGCAAGTTTGTCCAAGGACTGGCAACTCTGGGACAGCAAATTTACGGGCCAGCTTCTTCGCGGATACAGTCGCGCCAGCGTGACCGAGGCGGTGAAGGATACGATGGTCATCGAGTAAGTGCAGCCATACAAACTTCCGAACTTTGGGATTATCGGGATGTCGCTCATAGTCCCCATTAGGCAGCTCGAAACGCGTTCGAGGACCAAGGACTGTTATGTCGTCAATGAAATTTGGAGCAACGTCGGTCTCATGCTGGAGGAGGAACGCAATGTCGTGATGGAATATGTTAACAGATGTTGTCCATCCCTGTGGCAGGCGTACCAATCGCATAGGCCAAGGTGCGTATCAACTGTCATCACGTCGCGGGATCTAATCGCGACCATCCGCTGGTTATAGCCCGACATGAGATCAAGGCCGGTGTAGATTCCTCGACCCGCGGCGTGATCGCAGTATTGGTCAGGAAGTGGCGGCTGGCCCGTCGTTCGAATGGTACGTCTGTTCATGTCGTCTGGGTTGACAAGTGAGTGGCGACCGTGCATTTAAGACATACGTGCAGAAGAACGTGGTACGCAAAACTTCTACGACATCCTACTACTAGGGAGCATCACTGTCTCGGTGGCATTCTTTAGAACGTCCATACGTGCAGATCCAATAGCCGTAATACAGAACGCCCTCGTATCTGGCACTGGCAAAAAATGTCAATCCTCGTACTACAAAGAGGGGGACACTTACTTCTGGATTTCACATCGCAGTTCGAACAGACTTGGCTTCGTTGACACTGTAATGCGCAGGGTATATTCCTTGCGCTCATCAGACTATCGCCAATGTATCGCAACACCTATAGCTTTGGACACGACTCGGTGAGGCTCGTCACACGCCTTGATGCCAAACGACAACGGTTGGGCGGTTCAGCAGTGTGTAGACACGAGAACGACACGGAGCATGGACTGTCAACGGTCATAAAATGGAATGCGATTACATGAACACGAAGTCCGATAACGATTAATGGTTTAACTTGTAGTGTCTAGCATAGCAATAAGATCTAGCGTAGCGGGAATGAGAGCCGTGGGATTCGACCTATCGCATCAGCGTTAGGGTTGACCACTGATCATGAGCCGCGTAGGCTTCCGTAATGCCCATCCTGTAGCTCGTTCACCCGTTCCTCAGAGCCCCTACTAACTCAATAAAACTAACGATAAATGCAAGATGAAGGCCAAGGACTCGAGGTAAGGATGTAACAGGGAGCCATTATGGCTGTTGTCGTTTGGCTGACGTTCAAATGCGCTTTGTTTGAGAACTGTCCAACCCTATGTGGACCGCGCAGGTTTGAAATGGGTTTGCAGTTACCTTTTCTGAAGATGGTACATTTGTCATTTGAACAATGGATCGCTCTGTTTGTTATGATTTGGCGTCTGCGATGTCTATAAGAGTGGGATCTCACTATCATAATTGTTATCCTCCTTGTTTTCTGCTCAATCTCAACATCGCCTTGTACGTCTCATGTATTTTCAACGCATTTCTGACTGACTGACATGGACACTAGATCGCAACACAATTCAAATTACCACGATATCCTCCATCATACAAAGACTCATGGTAAGACCTCTCCGCCTTATTCACAGCGATGATTTCCTGACTTTGTCAATGCTCATGATCAGATGGGACGCCAGGCGACGGGTATGCGTCCCGGGGCGCTCCAAGTCAGTCTAAATGCACTTCCTACGGTCCCTTCTACTCTAGAACACCTGCTTTCCTCTAACGACCCTCCATCCGACGTGGAAATCCAGCTTTTGCACGAACTCCATGCTCTGTTCTCCACGCGCCTCACGCGTCTCGACGATGAAATCGCTTTGCTGCTATCATCCCCAGATTGCGAAAAGACTCATGCACTCGAACAGTTGGAGGACGACCGCGCCGTGTTGCAGAATCGTTCGCGGCAGGTTTCAGGCGCACTTTCTACTATTAGATTTTTTCCGAAGGAGGTCCTACAGGAAATCTTTCTCAGGCTCATTCCTGATGCTGGCTTTATGGTTCTCGATGCTACACAAGGTGCTTGGGCTGCCAGTCGCGTCTGTAGCAGTTGGCGCTCTGCGTCACGATACCCTCATCTTTGGACGACCTTCCGAATCACGTCCGGCGGATGCGGTTGTATCCGAGGTGGAGGTTTTGGTCACCGTTGTCCGACTTTCGTCAGATATAAAAACCCGATCGCGATTCTTCAAACCGCCCTGCTTTACAGTGGATCCTACAAACTGGACTTGCATGTCGAGATACAGTTCAATGACTGTGTTGGAAATCGAAGCCGCATCCATAGTTTGTTGGACGTGCTAATGTCCCACTCGGTACGCTGGGCATATGTATCGTTGGAGGTTCCTAGTGAACTAGGAATGTATTTGGAAGGCGTACAAGGGAAGGTGCCGGAGCTCAGGCACTTGTCATTTGTAGGGTGTGACCCGAAGTCCCTCGTGGAAGCTTGGCGAGAGGACGACGCTCCCCTCATTAGTGCATTTGCGGTAGCCCCAAAGCTGAGGCAAGTCTCGGTCGAAAACGCGCTCCTGCGCCTCAACTACGTACTGTTGACGTCCTTCACCTCGGAGTTCAGCGTGTATTTTCCCTGCCCTATCCCTCCCTCTTCGTCATCAGACGCTGTGTGGATCTTGTTTATATGGAGGCCAATCTTGTTGGACCCATGGATGATGACGATCTTCAAGTCGAGACGGTGGAACCTTCCATCTCGAACACCTCCCTTACACACCTCACTATTAACGACCCTACTCTTTTGGCCTATCTGTCGCTTCCGGCGCTTTTATCCCTTGACATTGGAGACATAAGCCACTTGTCATGTCTTCCTTTCATTACCCTTTCCTCGACATATCGCAGTGTTCTCTTACCAGACTTTATTTTCGCGATTCAGCATTGTCTGGAGAGCCCTCGCTGATATCCTTAAACTCGTCCCATGCTTGACGGATCTGGGCATCGGGTTCTATACCGACTCGGACGCCATGGCTCATCAATTCTGGCGCATTGAGCATGTGCTCGCTGAACTGATGAAGAGCCTGTTGGAGGTCGTCGGGGAGAGCGGCATCGACTCGTCCCCGACCTTGAGAGCTTTGATTTCGTTTCTTGGATCGATTGGGCAGACTGGAGATTTGTTGGCCCGGATCTGGTCAACATGCTGCATTCTCGGAAGAGCACTGTGCGGCGGGCGTGGTTCCGGTGGGCAGCTTCTCGTGTGACACGATTTCCTAATCTTAGCTATGCTTCCATCGTTGCTTTGCATGAGATGAAGGACGAGGGATTAGACATTGCTATTTGCGCTTTGGATGGGGGAGGATCTGTACTGTAGGATTGCTGTATATGAGGCCTCTAGACTTTAGCCGGTCGCGCACACGCACATTCACATCTAACCCTAGCACGATTCCAGACCCCCTCATAAGGCACACTGTTCGATAGCAACCTGTATATATAATGGTGTATTATGAATGCATGATTAAGGCAGCATTAGCTCGGCGGGTATCGACCAGACTCCGAAATCATTAATCGTGTTTCAGTCACGTGGGCACGTATGAAAACCTGTTTCAATTGATGTTCGGGGCCAAGCCGCCTTTATCCTGCTCTTTTGCATTATTCGAGCAATGCCCAAGGGGTGAGCATTCTTCTCCTTCTTCTCCTATCTTCACGATACGGGCACTCCAAGGCCTTCTCGACGCGCGCTGTAGCTCACTTGAGCCGTATTTCGTGAGGAGCTCCTCGTCGCCGGGCTCTCTTCGTGAAAACGCGAGCGGATTCGGACATTCAGATGGTAATGACCTTCAGAGTGGCGGCCTGGATAACTACTCTAGGCTCACTTCAATTTGAATGAATGGTGAGTGTTCTTGACTCGGTGATATTCTTCCAGTCTTTACCACCTGATAAGAATTCAGAACTTTGTGCTCGTCGGAGTTGACGTTCGAGGGTGAGGCGCTGTAGGTACTGCACTCTTCCTCCTCTACCCTTCGCTCCTCTCTTCGGTAAGCCTTCCAATTACTACATTCTTCGAGGTCTTGAACTTGACCCGGTTATAGTTGCCCCCGTGGACCGTGACGAAGGATTGTGTGAGATTGCCTTCGAACGCCTCTGGACGTTTGAAGGCACGTGTCTTGTCCTGCAACCCCCACACGTTTGCTGACTATCTTCTTACAGCCGATGCACTCTCTCAGGCATGGGGTTCAGGACATAGGGCAAGGGCGCTGAAAGCAAGGCCTGAACCCGCGAGGGAGGTAGATGAACACGACGATTGACGCGTCGATATGTTAGTAAACTTTTAAATTTCAAATCATTTCAGTATAGCCTTGGTATAGACCTACATTTATTTGGAACTAGCAGTGATTACTTGGACTTCCGCAATTGTGGGAGGGTGCATATTTTACCTCAAGTCTCATCGGTGGCTGTGTAGTATTTGGATTGACTGGCAGCTGTGCTGTGTTCTGCCCTAGTTTCGTTGACCTTCTGAAGAGTAAAGGATGGCGGCAGATGGGAGAACGTCCGAGCATTGGGCGATGAAAGGCTGAGGATTGGGCGATGACGGGTCTATGAAAGAGTATAAGACACGAGCCAGTTCCTTTGTTGTCGAGGCTGAAAGACGAGAATGAGGTGAGTGATCGCCAATCAAGTTACCTACAGCGACCGTTCACATCCCAGTCATGTTTGTTGCTGACATTGGGAGGAGGAGCTGAAAACTAGTACAGTTGCATTGCATGTAAACTTTGTTGCATGCACGTGTGAACGTAGTCCTCGAACTTACTATATATACAGCGCGCCATCACCGACGTGTTGTGTCACCTAGGATGCAGAAAGGCAAGAAGGAAAACCATGGAAGTTAGTTGCCTTCCCGTAATCGGGTTGTCCGAGCTTCTCGGACCAACAGTCTTGGACCATTGCTGCACCAATTGAGCTATGATAGACCAGGATCTCTCCAAACCTTGTAGAAAGTACCTCGAGGCCTTGGCCTTGGCCTTGGTCTTGGTCTTGCTTTAATCATTGGTTTTATTTAGTGGAGTAAGGAATGGTGAACAAGCTACAGGATGATGACCGGGGAAGCTTACATAGCTCAGTGGTAACTGTGTCTGACCCTATCCTGATGATTGGGCAGTTCGAACGCAGCATCTGCCTGATTATGAAAGTTTTTTGAATTGGCGTGAGCAGTTTGCAGCACTCCCTCGAAATAGACTTCGCACGAGAACCACTTCTACTTTCAGGACGCGCACACTTATACCGCGCCCTTGTTTACCGTGCTACCTCTGAGGCTTTGTAAATAGGATTAGAGCTGCATGAGGGACTAAAACAACAGTAATGCAGCAGTTGAATCTTGACAATCCTCAGAGAAAGCACATGAGGGCACTGCGTGATCTTGATGGCCTTGAACTCAGACTTCTGACTAAACCAATGTCTCGACAGCAGTACCTAACTCGTAAACTATGGTCTCTCCCAACTAACATTTAAGCAGCTCGGCAAGGTGATCCGTCGGGACCTTGCTAGCATCGCCCGTATTGACGACCACCTATGTCGTTAGAACTCAAAGTTAGCATGACAAGAGGCTGTGACAAGAAGGTCACCCACCTTCTTAAAGAATGACGCATCAAGTACGGGAATGAAGGGCGTGGCGTCTGTCTATCAGCCTCTCTCCGTGCACCGAGCCGCCGACTCCCCACCCAAGGCCATCCGTCTCGACAGTCAGACAGACGTCCACAACAAGACCCGCTCCCCCACCTACGCGGAAGCTGTTAAGCTGCCTAAGGTCGTATATAATATGCAGTCCTTCATCTTCCCCAAGAAAACCGGTGCAGCCTCCAATGCGAACCAAGCTAGCGCCGCAAAAGCGACAGCGCCCATCACCTCCTTGTCGACACTCCAGCGGCAGGAATGCCTTCACGAAAGTGGCCGGCTCGTCGAGAGTGGCGTATGATGCCGTTGACGGAGAAGCGCTCCACGACGCGACTAAGCCAATCACCCGTAAGGTTTCTGATCTCGACAGCTTTCTCGGTCGATGGGATACCTGCGGCAACACAGAAACCTTCGATGGGGAGACCCTCGCGGCGTATCCCTTGCCAGAGCGGAAGTTGGAAGCTGAACTGGCGCGGATGCACAGCGCGTTGAGTGTGAGACCGACACCAGCACGAATCTTGGACTGGATCTCGGCGACTTTGGCTCGAAGAGCAGAGCAGTGGCGTTGTACCAGCCTTGCCAAGAAGGCGAGAGAAAGGCGTGTCGAGACGAATGGCACCATCACTGAATAAGTCGTAAATGCCTCTCCCAAGCGTTCAATTGCAATGAGCTTACCTGCTCTTGACGTAACACAGGCGCAAAGTCCTTGCCCGCAAGCTTCGTACTTGACTTGGGTCGAGCTGTAAAGCCACCCTTCGCGCGGTCACCGACCACGAGCCCCTGCCTTCAAGGTCGCGAGCATTAAAGGGACCAATACCGCCGAGTCCGCCGACATGAGTTGCGGACTATGGGAAGTTGATAGCCTTGGTGTGCAGTGAAAATTTGGTCAGACAGAGAGCCTGTGACCAAAGCGTCGAGAGATCGCAAATCGGAACCTAAGATCGCTGAGATAGACAAGGGAAAATGAAATGAATTTACATACCGTCCTCGACAGCAAAAACATAAAAACGAACAGGCTTCCTCTGAGAGAAACTCTGGTCTGTGCCGCTGGGAGCACGACCTTGCGGAGGTTGGTAACGAAACCATAGAGCGCGCGAGAAGGTCCGGTGATAACGAACGCGCGAGGGTCGTTGTTGAGGGAAATGAACAACTTGGGAGTTATGAGCAGAGGGAGGGCCGGCTGGAATATCGGCGACTTTTAAGCCAATGATGAAAGAGGTGGCGACAGTGAGACTTGAACAGCGTTAGAAAATTCCGAATTAAAGAAGCAAACCAGGACATACATTGATACAAATGGACCAAAAACTCTTGGCCGCAAAGGTAACCCAACTGCTGGCGACATGAGGTACGGAGCACACCTTTTCTCATCCCCTTGGACGTGAAATCACCACCTCAACTAGGCAAGCCACGTTTCACCATGGCGTAAGCAGCCGGCAGAGAGATCATCTCAATGGCGCTTTGCTTCGCAGAAGAGCAACCCCAGACCATCAGGGACAATGAAGGAGGCTGTGTGTACATCGACTCCGATTGCGCTCCCGCAGGACACAGAGTGTACCCGCGACATCGACTCCAAACAGTCGTAAGGGAGGTAAACCCTATGACTACTGGGCCTAGATGAGCATACATCGATTGCGCTCCCGCAGGACACAGAGTGTACCCGCGACATCGACTCCAGACAGTCGTAAGGGAGGTAAACCCTATGAATACTGGGCCTAGATGAGCATCCGGTTTAGCCGTGAAATTTCGCCTCGCAGAAGAGCAACCCCAGAGGGGAACAAGAAAGCTGACGCTGCGTGTACATCGACGTCGGCGTCAAGAAACAGTATTCGCTCGCTTATCTCATCAACCTAATCAAGTCAACTCTGTCCCCGGCCCGTCCGGCCCGTCACTCAGTCCGAGCCACTCGGACGACCCATTTTGGGCCGCTGTATGACGGGCAAGGAAATACTTTCTCACGCTTCTGCCCTTGCTTCTTACCATCGTGCACAAAGTCTGCATAGGCGCGATAACGGTGAGCGCCTTCGATTTTCGGTACAGCATTTCCCATCAGGCTTGCAGGTTCTCTACCGTGAATGGCCGCCAAGGAAACGACGGGCTTGGATTGAGTAGGCGCCGTTTGTTGCCCACGAGATACAATGCTAAAAACATTTGGCTACCAGGATTATCGTTGTTCACTGCACCGAACTCTTTCCAACGTCTGGTCTGTCCGTTGAGTGCATCTTTCCTGAATCAATTCGGTTTTAGTTGACTAGATTATCTCTAGATCGATCTGCCCCAGTTGTGGCCCATCACGTCGTTCACCACAAGCGTACAATGACCTATCTAGGTCGTCTCATACATATTACCCGCCTCTACCGCTTTATCTGTATCATACACTCCATTGACAATTTGAGCGACTTTCGTCACATGCTGAAGTATCTCTTTTCGATTTTGGTGGGGGAATGTCTGCAGTCGTGAGTGCCATTTGTCGGGATGAAAATGGATGCGGGACGTATGCCGCCTTTTTGAGTCGCTCTTCTAACTTTGACGAGTAGGCTCGTGCATCAGCAAGCGCCCGTTCTAGATACGGCGAGTTCACTCGCATAACTCTGACAGTCTCTACGGCCTCAGCATACTGAGCGCTATTGGCGGCTGTGGCGGCAGCCAGGGCGTCACTAGTCTCTTTGTGGGCGTCTCGTTCAGCCGTCAGGTGAAGACATGCCGTTTCGAGCCGTCGTTCGAGGACGCGAATCTGCTCAATCAAAGATAGATGCAGCGCTTCGCCGTTGCAATGCGCTATTTGGTTGCGCATTACCGCGTCTGGATGAGGGGAGAGATCAATAGCTTCTAGCTCTTGGAGCGAGAGAGTTAATCTGTCGTATAGACTTTGGAATGTGGGAACGGGATGATGGGCAGAATATCCAACGGACGGAGTGGCGTTTATTGGAGAAAGCAAGCTATGACACGATTGAGACGTGGAGAGCGCCACTAAAGTGGCGACACACTATCGAGGACGCGTTGAGTGGTATGAAAGATAGCTGCTGGAACTCGCTGATCAGGATGAAATTAGTGTACCGTGCGATGGCCACAGCGCCTAACCAAGAGCCTTTGTGCAATACCCCATATGGTGTCGGCTAGCGCCATCACGACCTGCCTGAGAGGCCAGTTGGCCACATGCGATCCTCCCGAACTCACGTCCAAACCAAGGGATGTTGAGAACCATCCTCCACCTCCCCATGTTCTCACGGTGCTGGTATTCCATGGCCAATGCATAGTTGCGTAGTCCATGTCGTACAAAGAACCTGTAAAATGTGAATATAAGTAGTGCATGCTTATGCCAAACTGGCATTACATCTATGTTTGGCTTGCGGTTAATCGTCTCCAGAATATCATCGCGGTAGGAGGTTCGTCTTGCCCACGTCGAGAGGGCCTTGGAGGGCCTGAATTGTCGAAGGTTGAATGAGCCAGAAACGTGCGTTGTACTTTTCTTTCGCACCCTCCCTTGGTGGCGTTGTTGCTGGGTAAGTCTCATGCGGTCTTCAAAGGGCGGTCTTTGATTTGTAACACCTCATTAACTCCCTTGAACATGCTCTAAGTATTGCGAACGTTATCTGTTGCTTCGGATCAGCGCGCAAGCGACGCGGGAATACGGGAACGGTGAAGAACGCGTCGTTTCACGATCCTCAGCTTGAGTCTCCGCCTCCCAGTCGCCACCCAGTTTGTTTCCGCCCGTTTGTGAAATCCTTCTCGCGTCACGTATTTCCTGAGTCTTCCCAGTGCCAGGAGATCCACTTCTAGCGTAGGCCGTCGCTTCGAGGTCGGCCACTCTCCTTCTCAGCCTTCACTAAAGACCAACAGACAATGCGTGTGCGCTACGCGTCCTCAATGTTATTCCTACTAACGGAACTTGTGGTGTGTCCAGTAGCAGCGAACACATGCAGTCATCGTATCAGGTCACTCTGACACGCTTAATGGCGATCGTTAAACCCAGAGGTATGCAGAAGAAGGCAATAAGAATTGAACAACATGTGAATCCACTGTCTAGATTGACAATAAACTACTTGCAGCTTCATTTTTGTAAGAGTAGTCAAGCATCTGGTGATGACAGTGTGGACACTTGATCGAGAGGATGTGGTACCAGTTCTCGTCGACGATGGATTGGAGGCAGGACGCGCAGACTGAATGTCCGCACTCTAGACTGAAAGGACAATGAGCCAGAGCGCAAAGACAGGAAAACAATGAAAGAAGACGACGCACAGTCGCGGACATTCCAGTGGCTTGACGCAGCGGACACATTTGAGGCTTGTCCTCATACGTTTCAAGCGCGCGGAAGTGCGGCGCGCTTGTCCCTCGAGTCGGTTGAATTCCGCCTAAGCCAGTCATAAGCACACGAAAGGGTGAAAATGGAAGAGCGGCCACTTCAGAATCAGCCATTCCTGCGACGGCTGAGAGCTGATAAGAACTTGTGAGGCTTGTGGTACGGGAGTAAAATGGCATGACAGACCGAGAGAAATCGCAAAGAGCTAGACTTTCGTGAGGAGCGTCGGGCCATGGTTGGGCAGTGACAATCCAATGATAGACCGATGAAAGACAGTCATCTGCTCGTGACTGGCTTTTAAAGACATGAGGCGGGCGCGAGGTAGCTGTCAGTACCAGATCCTTCCAGTGCTACGAGTTGCTCGGACGAGTGGTCGCGCCGTCGGTCGCATTCCGCATGTCGGCGAGCAGAAACTCATCCGCCAGGCAAAAACCACAACTAACACCCATACCAGACCCATACCAAGCTGAAATAACGCGCCAGCGAAGCTTTGCCCATGATCACCGGTCGATCATTCTTTAATCTATGAAAGGAAGAAGGGTCGCGATCGCGATCGTGCTGTTGTCGCGATCGTGCCAGTGCTGCGGCTTGCGGAGCTCTCAGATTCCAAAAATTCATCGGATGACAGATGAGCTGCATAGCGCTCACAATGGCGGGGAATGTTGATACCATTTCCGGCGGTAACACAGTGTAATGAGAAGTTACATATCCCGGATACATTAGTGCTGTAAGGACGTGGCGCCTCGTGTTCGTGAAGAACACCTAATGACGCGTGGTGGACAGCAATCAGCAGATTACTGCTTTGTTTTGATGAGATTGGAGAAGCACAAAGGTGGAACATCTTCGTCCTGTCGAGAGATGAAAGAGACAACGATCAAGAGCCCAAATAGTCTAGACCATGCCATCAGCCAAGTTTTGTCTTTCACCTACGCCACTCCCACATCTTTCTACATAGATTCTTGTTCTTCCACGAGGGATGTACGCAGCCACGTTCGTCATCTGATTCCTACGTCTCCCAAGAGACTCTTGCCGTCCCAGCTTGATACTCCATCGTAATCGTATTTCTGACATTGGGTTTAGACCTCATTGCACAATGTCGTCATTCCGACAACCGCACTATCGCGGATCATCCTGGTAAGTGGACCTCACCTCCATGTTACCATTTAGCGCGCATTCTAGGTCGTTCGGCCGCCGCCACCGTTGACCGTCCTTTCCTTGGCTGCAAGGCAGTTCCAGACGGCGGTCCTTGTGTATCATTACGTCGGCGAGTCGTGAACTTCTCTTCGCAATGGCGCAGTGTTCGGTCCGTGAACAGTGAGAAGTCGGGAGTGCTGCACAGTGCATTGTGCAAACTAATTTTAATTTTTAACTGAGTCTCGAGAAGGCTCAATCAACTTCAAAAACTTTAGCAGTGGAACAGACGCTAGGTTCGAACTGCCCGCTCGGCATTCATCATAGGATAGGGTCAGGGACAATTGACCCACGCAGGCTTCTTTTACAATTATCCTGTAGCTTGTTCATCCGTTCCTCAGAGCCTCTACTAAACTAAATAAATCCAACGATAAACGCAAGACGAAGGCCAAGGACTCGAGGTATTTTCTAGACGGTTTGCAGAGATCCTGGCTTATCATAGTTCAATTGGTGTAACAATGGTCCAAGACTGTTGGTCCGAGGAGCTCGGACAGCCCGATTCGGATAGGTACTAATTAGGAAGGCACTTGACTCCCACGGTTTTCCCTCTTGCCTTTCTGCTTCCAATAGGTTTGCTGGTCGGGCATCGTAGGTGACAGAACACGTCGGCGATGGCGCGCTGTATATACGGCAAGTACGAGGACTGCTTTCATAATGTTATCGACGTGCATGCAACAAAGGTTACATGCAATGCCAGTGACTATAGTTTTCAGCCCGCTGTCGATGTTAGCAACGAACATGACTGGGATGTGCACGGTCGCGGTAGGTGACTTGAGTGGCGATCACTCGCGTCATTCTCGTCTTTCAGCCTCGACAACAAAGGAACTCGCCTCGTGTCTGTACCCTTTAAGGCCAATGCTCCGACGCGTATACTCTTTCATAGACCCATCATCACCCCATCTTCCGCCTTTCATCGCCCAACGCCCCGACGTTCTCCCCGAAAGACAAACTCTCTGCGTCACCGCTCCGTCTGCTTCCATCCTTTACTCTACCTTCTGACATACCATTCTTTCATACAGCTCCCGGATGTTGTCCGTGCGGCGGAACGGGAGGCAGGTTTTCCTTCTTGTCCGTTTCTTTCATTACACTGATATTTAGCTTAGATCCGACTTCAGGATCTGGAAAATCGCCTTCCTCGAGCTACACCGCGCCTTGCGCGCGTCGAGAAGGCCTTGGAGTGCCCGTGTTGCCAAGATACACTTTTGAGCCCAGAAACGTGCGCTGTAGTCCCTTCTTTCGCACTCTCCCTCGCTCAAATGCTTCTTCCAGGTGGTGTTGTGTACACGCATTGTGCAAGGCCTGCTGGATCGACCTCGAGCACAAGAAACCTCTCTCTCAGGCATTACCCATTGAATGCCCCGTCTGCCAGGATTCCTTTGTGGAAAATCCCATCCAGAATCGTGTTGTCGAGCAGGTCATCGAGGAGCTGCGACGTTGGATGGTTCTAGTCATACCAGATGCTATGAACAAGTCGTAGGGTAATGATAGTGAAAATGTTGTCACTTGTACTTTGTGCCAATGAAATAGTCGTACTTTCGGAAACCTGTGTTGGGGGCGAAGTAAACTCGTTAGTGGGGGCTTGTCACTATGAAACATACGCCCGCGCATGGTGAGTACCCAATCTTTGAATGGATTACCGCTGATGAGGCCTTGCAGTATGATTCGGATTGAGCACGTGGCCCGAGAGCTGTTTCAACGAAGGGCGATGTTGGGACACTTTTTCATTATTCCTCCCTTCGCCACATTCGCTCTCCTTCCTTCACTTTTACACTCGCCGATCTGAATTTCTGTGACGTTTACTTACCTCTGGTACGGCGCTCGCGGCGGCCTGCAGCCGCTGTGCTCGGGCGAGACCGCACACGTTGGTCTCTTCACCTCGAGAAACGCATGTCATTCGAGTTGAGGTAAGTGGTAAACATATGCCGTCGTCGCCTCCTGATGCGCGTCTGCATTAGGAACCTGACGTTCAATTTACGAGCGTGGCTAAGGATGCGGAGGTAAGCCATCTTCCTTTGAAGATGTACGAGGAAGCTCATTCGACCTTAGTAGATGTAATCTTCATGGACTTCGACAGCGGACGATTTGTTGTAGACATGCAGGATACGTATGTGTGGCGCTTAATTATATCCCGTTTCATTAGATTTTTTCTTGTATTTCGGTAGTGATAAAAAGAGACTCTTCTCCGAAGGTAGGTCTCAGATTCAAGAATGTTCACTCGGTCCAGGGCAGACAGAACGGTTGGGGATAAAACGGGTCTCCAGACAACCAGCAATTCGAAATGCCCTCGAGGGTCGAACCAGGGCGTGGAGAGACCGGGAGAGAAGAAGGTGTCAGGAAATGAAGGGCACGTCGATCACACGTGACAGTAAAGGTTCATCTTGAACTATCACCTTCTTCAAATTGCAAACTGATTTCTGCTAGGAACCACCGGTCATCTTACCTTGGAAATGCGACTTACGCTGGATATCGACGTCGATCATAGCATCGCAACACGATGCAGCCATTCTCTACTGGTTTTTTGAGCTCGCACGGCCGAACGAATTTAAAAAGGAACATGGACAAGTCTCTTGGTCGTCTCTCTTCCCTCTGCCCTCCATGGAAAATAAGCGGATCTGGGTACGCGTCCTGCTCGTCGGTTTACTTGACGCTAATCTTGCCTTGTTCCGGGCAGTATAAGACCACGTTCTTCAACTTGACTATCGTCGGTATCGCGGCTTTGTCGCGCCAGGACTCTACAATGCCTTGGCATCGACCGGAGGTGCGCCCATGTTGCGTTACATGGTGATCTATCGCGTTGACTGGACGTGCATTTCCAGCGGGAGGAGCTCAGACGCCGTATCTGGTCATGGCCGGGAATGATCATGTCGATCACTCGGGTTTGCCCGAATAGACTTGACCACCACCACGCCGACCTTCCACACGCCCTGGCAACGACGACAAACTGAAGACAATTAGCGCCGACATCGGATAGAATGGAAGACTTACGACACGTCTAACACGCGCGATCCTTCCGGAATTAGTCGGATGTTCAAGGTAAGCTTTGGATTAAATCATAGTACTAAAGGTTTCTCGACTCACCACGAATTAGGGTTTCGAGAACCCGCATGTTGACGGTTCTCAGGCCTGGTTACTGCTGTAATCAGTGAACCTCGTGTAACGGTCAGTGCTGATCCTTCGTGGCACGTAAACTTTATTGATTTGATACTCGGCAGTCATACCGCGGAATTGCGCACCTTGTAGGAGACTTCTGGTGCTCGAGGGAGGTGCTATCACTGCTGGCGATGTGGGCGGAGATTGTTGACGCGCCGCCAAGGTCGTAACTCGGGTAAGTTTCCGCTTCAAACCGTTTTCTGCATTTCAACGAAGTTTCAGTGCATTCAGGTCGGTGCAGCCTCGCGATACACACTATGTATCTATTTTGTTTTACAATCGACCATTTATTTCTCTCTTTTGCTGCGCTTAAGGCGCTAAAATCTCAACCCGCATGTTCCGCAGCCTCACCCGAACGCGTCGAGCGCGCAAAGCGCGCCGTTCACCTCTCTCTGGCGGCAACCGAAGAGCTCGAGAAGTTCGAATATCATCTAAATTCATCATCAGGAACACTGAAGATCTGAATGGAAGAAAGGTACGTACTTCAAGTTCAACTTGGAAAAGTTTGTGCTGACTCTGGCGGTCCAGATGCCTCCAAGAGCACGCGACGAGAAACGCCTACAAGAGTACGCGAAAAGTAGGCAGGTTTAAGGATCTTCAAGCGGACGTTATCATCGGAACTCACACGAGAATGAGCAACGTACGTACACTGATCTTCTACGTTGCGAACGCGAACCTCTGAGGCGAAGTTACAATCTTGCAGTCCTCGTCGGGACGGGCGGATCCGATTGGGTAAGTGCCGTCGAGCACGTCGACGACGACGTGGAGGAGGCCAGACGTCTCAAGCCGACTCCTTGGCGCTGATGGATATATCTTCTTGAAGATATTATCCTAAATGGGATGTTGAACTTTTAGAACGCGACTAGAATGGTGACGTACCGGTTGTTCCTCATCCGAACCTGTACCGCGGAGCTGAACCATGCGCAGATCCAATCGTCATCAAGTTCCGAATCGGGCGAACATTATGGTTCGAGTTTGCATGTGCCATACGTCCGAGAAGTCGACGAGGAGGAGTTCGCGGCCGACTGTGGAGTTGAGTCGACGAGCGGACGGGTCGGGCCATGTGAGTCGACTCCCTCGCAGATAAATTGCTCGATCCTTTGAGCACGGCCCAGCGAAAGTCCCGCATAATTCCCCAAACCGTCATGTTCAACTTTTGAACATGACGACAGTAAAGGTAACGTACCTTCGTTCCTTCTCTTCAAATATTCCGTGTAATTGATATTACTCATAGATCCTAATCGCTCTTCCGGCCGAGTGGAGGGAAACTTGCTGGTTGAATTTAGAGTGTGGCGTTGTCGCGGTAACTAGTTCGACTTGTTGTCGGGCCTAGGACGGCGTCAGTAATGTCGTCACTCGATGGATGATTAGCCTACCATCTGAGACGTCCATTCGCGCTGCTCCTGACGCCATGAAAGCGAGAGTGGACTCGGTGGTGTATTGGTGATGTGGTGTTGATGTCGGACTGCACGCTGCGTTTGGCGTGAGAAATGCGGATAGTGACGTTGAAGAGAGGTCGTGGTAAGTATGGTTTGCTCTGCGCTCGCAGCTCTTGAGGCTATTTCCTAGTTGGTATGTTCAACTTTCGAAGAGGGTTGAAAAAAAGGTGACGTACCATGCCCAGCCGAGACCGCAGACTTCGTCAACTCATTACCTCAGATCCAGATCGGAATCACGGTCCAAATGGGCCGACGTATGGTTCGAATTATAGCATGTGGCGTCATTTTCCGGAATTGATGTTCGTTTCTGTGCATCTTTCAGCGCTGAAGGGAGGCCGAATAACGAAGATTCTAACCTTTATCCCGGTCATGTGTGTTATCGCTGCCCTTGCGGGGAAAACTTTGCGACGGGTGTGAGTCCAAGTCGGGATGGGGCGAGATTGACGCGAGAAATGAAGACGAGGAAGTCGGGAACTCTTGGCGCCTAACTCGCGCTCTGGTCGAGGTGTTTGGCGCCGTCATCGCTTGAATATGATTCCGAGCGTTGGATGGAGCAGTATGGAGATCCTGGTTTCTTCAGCCACGTAAGTGTCTATCCTAATGTAGGGCGAACATTTACTGACAATTTTGGTGCGTGTAGGTCGCAGTTGCAAAATACTTAGGTCTCTAGAGGTGAAAAAGTGGGAGAAGGCCGGGCCGAAACTGAAGACTGAAGCACAAGCTCAGGAGAGCGTACTGCAAGCTCCAAAAGAAACTTGGGCACCCTTGCAAGTCTCACCACCTGGAGCACCGCCGACACCCGCGAGCAAGCTAGGACCATCCGTCGCTTCCCCGCCTGGCAGGAAGAACAGGGTCTAGATTTGGAGATGTTGTATGGCGTCGCGTTACAAGCGGGCTTTGACCGGCCCGTGGATGCAAGAAGACCGGTACGCAATGCGTGCCCAAGTTACCCATCTTCGAGCTGGGCAAGGTTGTGAAGCGTGTTCGTGCTGTGAACAAGAGGCTTATCGCTGGGTTTATTTCGGAGGACGGCATGTCGGAGAGTGGTTCAAGCATTTGGGCATCGCGCCTCAACTATCGCGTTGACTGGACGTGCCTTTCCAGGCGGAGGAGCTCAGACGCCGTATCTGGTCATGGCCCGGAATGCCATTCACTCATGTTCGCCATCTGTTTCTTCGCAAGTACGCGTAAAGCCTTAGTTTTCCGTGTCTCTCTGCTGACGACTTTCATAGGTATGTTCAGCAATAGGTTCGGTTTAAGGACGACGTTCGTCGTGGGACTGTGAGAAGGTACTGACAGTTGACACGATTGGCGTACTTGAATTCAATGGAAACTGCACGTAGATGTAAGACTGATGAAAACACAAAGCAGTTGTGCATAGAAGATATCAAAAAGTGGTTGGAGTGGGGGATGATGTGAGATGGTATATACAAAGCAAGAAGATATACAGGAACTGAGTGGGGGTTCAACAACACGACAGGAAGAACAGCAACAACGAAAGGATGTACGAAAGACTCTACCTGCTGGTAAGTAATCATCTTCAATCTGTAACATGGCTCACCTTCAACTCCAGCGCTTAGTGATCACGTCGCATTCGAGAAAGTACGGTGCGGCGGCGTTTGCTTGACAGAGCAAGCACCGGACCCTGGACTCTTCGTCGTGATGGATAAGGTTGGTGTGGTGAGGGAATGGCAGCCGATAGATGAGTCGCGTATGGCCTAGGTATTGATTCATTGTCGCCTTCCTGGGGACGTCTGAGCAGTGATGACAGTGGGGCAAGGATTGAAATTTATACTGGATATCGCGATGGACGGCTTGCCGCTCGAAGCTTGCGAAGATTTGCCTGCGAAGACGTTGGCCGTTGTGCCAAGTATACTGGCGGCGACATTGCATTCGAAGATTGGCGAAATCGACCTTTGTAAAGGGATTTAGTCACGCCGCGGGAGGGAACGAACGCGCCAGCGCAATTATGGCTTGGAACTAGTGCGTGCTCACCGGTTTACTGAGCTCGCGTATTAGCGCCGCCATCTCCTTTAGTAGTGTTGCAGTATCCATCGTTGTAGTGGCAGGCTGGGATGATGCGCATAAGCGCTTACCACCACGGGATGCATTTACTGTTATCTTATCTTATCAGCGCGTTTGTTTCTGTAGACTTCGCGTTCATAATACACAACGGTCTCGTAAAATAATGTATTTAAAACTACCCAAATGTCTTTGTTCATCCAAGGCCGTTCGCCACCCAGAGATGGCCCCACTCTTTTGTTTCGCACCACCACCATCATCATCGCTGTGGCTAGTATCCCGTTGGACTTGTTTTTACAACTCCGCTTTTTGCTTGCCTTCCTTGCATCCCCCATTTGCTTCGCCTAATAGTGCGACTGCGACTTGGTCAACGATCTGAAAGGACTACAAAGGCAGATTACGGACTACTCGAAGCTGCAACGATTATGAGATGAGGACGGTGACAACTTCGTGGACGACTACAAGAACGTAATTGCGGATGAAAGGACGATATCGCAGATGACGACGAGGATGCCAACGAGGACGACAGCGAGGACGACTGCGTGGCCGAGTCTGAAGAAGACGGCGCGCATTGCTGGTGCGCACGGGCTGTTCGACCACATATTGGGTGCGTGGATGGGCCATCCTTCATGCCACCATCATCTCATTTCGTTTACTCCTCTAGCTACCCGCCCCCTTCGTCGTCAAGAATGCACTGGTAAGTTGTCTCTGTTCAGTACTCAACGACGAGCCCACTGACAGCTTCGGCAGACTTTGGTGTCCCGTACAGCGGCCTCAACTCGGACATCGTCGTCTTCAAAGACGCCTTGAGAAGACTATTAGAGCATTGTGCCGACGTTCTGGACGGTCTCCTTGGTACGTTTACTGCCCACTTACTGGTCGACACGCTTGCTAACAGTTTCTGCAGCCTTTCATGTCCCATCGCCAGATACCCCGTCTTCCACGACACTTTGTACCGACTGCTAGAGTCTCTTCCCGATGTCGCTCGAACTGCCGGACTGGCGCCTTGGTATGCTGATGTTGCCCTTCTCCACGTATTTCACTTACTCACTGCACCAGAATTCAACTTGTCATCAATGTCGTTCTCTTCAAATCCCCGGCATTACCTCAACAAAAAAACATCGCCTACGCTGCCGTTCCGCCTCTCTTCCACGACCATCACACACCCGAGCGGCTTGACTCCTCCTCGCGGTCTTAATGGTCCACTTTCATTGCTGCTCGGTAAGCTCAGATTGCTGTGTTTTATCCATCGTTATTGAACCAAGCCCTTGCCCTAGTCTTCTTTCTGGACGACGCGAAGCCCGAAGCCTCGGCGATGCTGCGACAGCACGCACAGAGATAAGGTTCCCAACAAGGATACAACTGACGCGCTTACCGCAGAGGGCGACACTGCTGATCTCCAGACGACATTGAGTCCCTGGACGATGGACGAAGATGATGCCCTCGAACGACCTCTGCTACAGCAACCATACGGATGACAAGTACTTACGGTGCGCCCGCTTTCCCCTCGTTATTACCGTAATTGATCGTCGGTGCAGATGCCTGCCTCAGCACCACTAGGATCCCATGGCTTACACCCCCAATGTTCTGGACTATTCTCACCCTTTTTTCGATTCTGCCTCTTTCATGCATTCAATTGGGCATATTGGTCTGGCTAGTGCTAGTCGAGTAGCTTTACAGCGTGTATCGCGTATTGCAGTAAATGCATTGATTTATGGTCTAAACCGTTGCTGTATATTATTGAGCAGGATATTTGGAGATCCAATAGAAGTATAGGTACCATTGGGATAGTATAGGTACCATTGGGATAGTATAGAGCGACAGTCCTCGGCTATTGACGAACCATGCGTCGGGTGGTGGTGGGGAGTGTGTTGGGCAGTGCTGGGGTGAAGACCGGGAAAGGACAGGGTATGCAACGGACATGGATAGGGAATACACTGGGCGAGGATGGGGAATACACTGGGCGAGGATGGGGAATACACTGGGCGAGGATGGGGCATACACTGGGTGAGGCTGGGCGATGAACGGTGTCACGTGAGCGTGACGCGCCGAGGAAATTATGTCGAGGAAATCGAATTTCCTCGACTGAGGAAAGCGACGAGGAAATGTGGCTTCCTCGTTGATTTCCTCGGTTGAGGAAGTCAGATTTCCTCAACCGAGGAAATCAACGAGGAAGCCACCGAGGAAACATACCGAGGAAATCAGATTTCCTCAGCTGAGGAAATCAACTGAGGAAATCGGATTACCTCAGCCCGAGGAACGCACTGAGGAAACTGCCGAGGAAATTTGATTTCCTCAGTATCTTCCCCATTCAAGGAAATCGGATTTCCTCGGCCGAGGAACACACTGAGGAAATTTGATTTCCTCGAACGATTTCCTCAGCTATTTCCTCCGCCGCGGAAATTTGGTTCCCCTGATGTGAGAGCTGCAAGCACAGAGGGATACGACTTACCTGGACCTCTCTTCAACGTCGCTCTCCGCATTTCTCACAACAAACCCAGTGTACAGTCCGACATCAACACCACACCACCTCTGAACCACCGAGTCCACCCTCGCTTTCATGCCGTCAGGAGCGGCGCGAATAGACGTCTCAGATGGTAGGCTATTCGTCCATCGAGTGACGATGTTACTGACGCCGTCCTAGGCCCGACGACGAGTCGAACTAGTTAGCGACAACGCCACACTCTGAATCCATCCAGCAAGTTTCCCCATTCGGCCTAAAGAGCGATGCAGATCTATAAGTAATATCAATCACACGGAAGATTTCAAGAGAAGGGAAGGTACGTTACCTTTACTGTCGTCATGTTCAAAAGTTGAACATGACGGTTTAGGGAATTATGCGGGACTTTCGCTGGGCCGTGACCAAAGGATGGCGCGATTTATCTGCGAGGGAATCGACTAGCATGGCCAGACCCGCCCGCTCGTCGACTCAAGTTCAGAGTCGACCGGACTCATCCTCAGCGACAAGTTCTCCATCGTATGGCGCTCCGAATTCGGGATATTGTCAGGCAGAAGCGGAAATGATGCGAATAGCGTATCACGATGTAGATCCAGATCTGGTAGAGTTCCCTGAGTCGGAAATCCGCGAACAAAAGAAGAGGTACGTACTCACTAGTTATACTCCTCATTCATTCGTAGCCTAACAACGGACCTAGGGCGTCCATTCACAAGTCCGAATCCTCACAAAGTGATGGCGACGCCGTATTCGACCTCCAGGACGAAGTAAACGTGTCCAAGTTGGCGCGTAGTCCGAGTTCATCGCTGCGATGAACAAATCCAACATCCTTCGTGGAGCAGTAGCGTCGGTCCAGGGAGCGCCTTTGCCTACGGCGGCGGCGGCTCTAGAAACGAGAAGAACAGTAGTTACCCTTCTGCGCTACGGCCTTGGAGTTTGAATTCAGGTACGTACCTCGTCTCTTATCGTTCGAGATTCATCAATGACGCTAGTTTAGGATCGCCGTTAATCTGGTCTTCTATTTGCTGGCTTTACGAGGCGTTTGAAAGGCCGGTGATGAAGTCGGGGTTGAGGTCCGAGTCGGGGGGAATGAAGTCGATAGACGCGTTTTCCGCGCCTTACGCGCATCGAGCGGGCAGTAGACAAATCGAGTATCATTTCTTGCTGTAGATATACCGGCTGTAGTACAAAGAAACTTTGAGAAATCTAAGAGTTGTTAGAAGAAGGCGCAGGAGACCAAAATAGAGAAAGAATACCTATGAAATACATCTATGTGACTGTTCAGCGTGGCGGCAGACGTCCTCAACGACGATATCACCGCCCAGAGCACCACAGGACCGCCAAAGAGCGGCATAATGTTCCTGGACATGATGTTAAAATGTCAATAAAGTTCAAACTTACCATAAGGATCTGCACTCACCATAGCACGCGGTTCTTCCCTTACGTGGCATTCAAATTCCTTCGAACGTCGCCACAACGAGTACGAGAAACCTAATTCGCAGTAAGCCGAAAACCACTCTTGTGTCATTTAAATGAAAGCTTACCTTCAGCTTCCGAGGGTTTCCACAACGGCATTATCATTCCAGGGCGCTATGTCGCTTCCATATAGTCCGCGGTCGGCGCAGAAGGTCCAGGCGTCGTCGTCGTTGCGGGGTGTCAGAGCGAAGCTGTGATGGTGGTGGTATAAGCGCAAAGTTCCTATTCGGGCAAACCCGAGTGATCGACGGGACTTGTGCTCTTACTGCCACCAAGCTGACCTCAATTTCTCGCATCTAATATATTCACTCTTTCTCTCACCTTGCGCGTGCCTCTCTTGTACCGGAATTTACTCCTCAAGACCCTCATCAAATATCCCGACGGTCATATGGGCGCGACAACGCGTTATACGCGTGTTATTCTACTTTCATCGTTAACTTTGCCTTCCGTTTCCCTTCATTCGACATTCATTATCTATGACGAGCTCTACGGGTGCCTCTTGAAGGCAATCTTATCGTATCGGGACTGGAAGCCTGGGAACTTGGACTGGGGCGCTGACGCGGCCTCGCCACTTACCTCCATCCCTCATTGCGATTTTGCCTGGACGCGACCTTTCTTGAGAACCCCTTCGACGGCGTTAATCGCGCATCTGGGTCTGGTGATTTTAGCGCCAGAGCAAGTTCGCGCCATGGAACCCTTGTTCTTCTTTTCGTTATGGCTTCTTTCTTTACATGGCGGCGCCGTTACCATGGCCTGCGTTACGACTGAGTCAAGCATGTGGATCCGCGAACATTCGACTTGAGGAATCCTTTCGCGTTGACAAGATTTCGATTTGGACTTGGGGAGGTGCGTTCGAATTGTTCTTGCCGTCTCGTCTCAACGAGCCCATACTTCTCTCAGATCTTCTCTCGACATTCCTCGACTCGCCGCTCTATCATTCGGCTCCTTATGCTTTTAATTGGACGACATTCAAACCATCAACTTACGTGTGGCGCGAATTCCAACATTCCGCGGATTCGGTTGACAAAGCCAAATGGATAGCATAGAAATGCGGAAGTCATACCCCTAGAATAAACGCTCCTCGGATACCGGCAGATCTGGATCTGGTTTGGATTAATTTGGGATATATAACCCAACGCGGACGTGGAATCCCCCACTTTCTTTCTTCCCTTCCCCCACTATGACCATGTCTCTCACTACTGCCACGATGTCGGTCGTCTCTTCAACATCGTACTGGTGCCCTCGTCGGGATTGCGAGCTCATCAACATGTCCGCCGGGTAGGTGGCTTCCTACCATCATGTTGAACTTGCACTGATTCTTCGGCACGTTGAGCAGGGCGTCGGGACGTCGGGATCAGACGGTTTGAATGCCCTTGCCGCCTTCTATGGCATCATGTCGCAAGGCGGGATGACTTTAACATGTTCGACTTGGCTTTGTGGTCTCAGCGTCGCCCGCCATGACGACTGTCCACGGTCACGGTACGTTGAACTTTGCCTTCAACCATGTTTGTTGATTTACTTACTATCCTTTAGACCAACCGTCAAGTCTGTCGACCTCGTTGTTGCCGCGCGAAGGTATGTTGATCTTTTCCTTGGATTTTTCTTGACCGACGTTGACGAGCTGTCTCTAGACCTTCGTCGATATCAAGATATCAATGCCTTCCGACCGCGTCTCTCACGACGGGGTCGCTATGCTTCTCCCTCTCAGGTATTTGTACTGTTTCCTTCGTTGGGTTGTTAATTACTAACTACTTTTCAGCATCAACCTTCATTGCTGACGCTCACCTACTCCGAAATCTTACTGAGGTCGCCTGTCTTCTTCACCCTGTTGTTTCTCTACCGACGCTGGCCATCCCGGATAGACGTCGACCTTACCTATCTCTGATGGCTATGCTCTCATCGATGTCTTGTAAGTCGTCGTCACTTTCCTTGTCTTGAACATTGACTAACATGTTATCAGCACGACGAACAGGGCCACCGTTGACGAAGATGCTCGTCAACGTTGCCTTGAACTTGTTACATTCTTCAACCTTCGGTATGTCACCGACTCACTTGTCAGTTCTGTTGACTACTAACCTTTCATTAGCCTGAACTTTAACAACGACTACTGCCCTCGTTGATTGAGGTCTTCATCAACGTTGTCTTCGGACTGGGGTCTAGAGGTATGTTTACCGACTCCTTCGCCTCCTTGTAATCATTCCTCGTTGACTGACACATTGTCAGGTCTTGATGGTTATCGCGCTTACTAGTACGTGCCCTTCTCTTTCTCGGATCGTCGACTGACTTGGTGTCAAGTCGAACATGTTAGCATTGGCTCATCGAATGCGGTCGTGTTCTTGAACCGATCGTGGATACTCCTCCGCCTCCATCCCACACAAGCGGACCTTCCGCCACGCCCATCCTGCAAGGAGCCCGCCCCGGAACCAGATGATGACCTGCCGCCTCGACCATCATTCAAAGAACCTCCCCAGAGCCGGCAGATAAGGCGTCTCCACAACGACGGCACGACGAGCAGCCTTGCCGTAGAGATGATGAGAGCAAAATATTTGGGACGCAAGAATGGCGGCACGGTCTCCGCCACTTTGTCGAATCGTTGTTTAAGCCATTGTGCGACTTTGGTAGGATTAGGAGATCTACTAGCTTGTACAAAGCGGATGTTCCAAGTCGTTGTAACGCACTGTAATGTGTCGCAGAGGATGCATCCAACCCTCTTGTGATTGTGGAGTTCGGTCTCGAAAAGCATGATGCTACCTGGAGGGAAGTACTCGGGACACCGACTTCAGAATATGGACCTTCGGGATCAAGGCCCTGAGGAACGACAACAGTAGGAATTTCAACCAATCTGCTCTCCAAGCCCTTCAAGATGTTGGGATCACTGGGAATATCGTAGTTGCTGATTTCGAGGCTGGCCCCGAATATATATTTGACTTTGGTGCGGCGTAACTTGAGGGTTCGACTAAAAAAGCGTCAGCTACTGAGTCCGGACTGCCTGGATGATTTACTTACTAAAGCGTCGGTCCTTGGAGTCCTTTTGGAAGGCGGTGTGAGCGACAAGAAGGTAACCTTTTTGCGTAGCTGGGTGAACACGCGACAGAACGATATACTATGAAAGGCTTTGTTACAAAGAAGATGGTATTTTGTAGGGAAAGCATGACTTACATCGTTTTCCTGATGAACATGGCCTTCCTCGTAACCGCCGAGGACCATTTCAAGGTGAAGCGAGTTCAGGATTCTCTTCGCTCGTGCGATACCACCCTTATCGTCCAGACCGTTCAGCTTGTACTTTCTCTTTTCTCCAACTAAGTTGAGGAGCTTCGGATAGAGGTCGTCGAATCCTTTGACGGAACCTATCGCAGAGTAACTGAAGGTCACTAGTGCGCCAGTCGATATAGCATCTTCCGCTGAGCGCTTGTTCATCGGGGATTCGTTGTCATGAGTGGGATCGTATAGGAGAGCATGGAGCATAGAGCCATTCAGCGGCGTAATGATTGCTTGCAAATTCTGGATATTGTCAGGCAGAAGCGAAAAGGATGCGAATAGCATATCACGATGTAGATCCAGATCTGCTCAAGGTCCCTGAGCCAGAAATCCGCGAAAAAAAGAAGAGGTACGTACTCGCTGTTTATACTCCTTTTTCTGTTTATACTCCTTGTTTATTAGTAGCCTAACGACGGAACCAGGGCTTCCATGGACAAGTCCGAATCCTCAGGAAAGGACAGTGGCTCGGTACTTGACCTCGAGGATGAAGTACAAGTCGGCAAGCGAGAATGGCGCCACACGCGAACTCGACCCATAAGTTCGCCTGATTCGGAACTCGATGGTGATTGGATCTTTCCTGGTTCAGCTCCGCGGTACAGCTTTGGACGAGGAAGGAACGGTACGTCACCGTTCTAGTCGCATTTTCCAGTTCAACATCCCATTTAGGAAAATATCTTCTCTCCGTCATCGCCAAGGAGTCTGGCCTGCGACGTCTGGCCTCCTCCACGTCGTCGTCGTGCTCGCCGGCACTTACCCAAGTGGATCCGCAGACTATTCTTGACGACATGTTGAAAATGGCGAGTTTCCATGTTTCGCGAGGACGACGGGACTGACTCGGGTTCCAGCAAGGGAGATTTGCGGAGGAGCTTCAACAGCGTGGAACGCGTTCGCTTCGGGGTCGGCAGCGCGCTGTGAAGAGAAATTAGCGCCCGTTACATTGAACTTGATGTACATACGTTTCGTCCATTCGGATCTCACTCTTTCCTGACAATGAAATTAGATGGAACGTAAACTTCTTGAGCTCTTCAGTTGCCGCCAGAGATATGAGAACGGCGCGCCTTGCGCGTTCGACGAGTTCGGTTGAGGCTTCGGGCCATGCGGGTTGAGATGTTCACGCCTTAAGCGCGCTGTAGAAGACGTAGATACAGTAGATTCGAAGACATTGTAGATTACATAGTTGTACCGCGAGGATGAGGCTGCGTGAATGAACTAAATCTTCATGAAAATGAACTTGAATTAAAAAACTCACATGTACTACTACGTTGGAGAGGGGCGTTACGATTGCCGCCCACATCCCCAACATCGATACCGCCTCCTCCGAGCACCAGAGGACTATGCGGAATCCCACCCTATGACCACCGAGCGAAGTCAATAAACTACATGCGAGGAAGGATCCGCACTTACCAATTACACGAGGCTCACTGGTTACAGCAGTAACCGGGGCTGAGAGCCGTCAACATGCAAGTTCTTGAAACCCTAATCCACAGTGAGCCGAACGACGTTCTGTATGGTACCTTGAACAATCCGACTAATTCCGGAAGGATCGCGTGTGTTCTACATACGTGTCGTAAGTCTTCCATTGTATCTGATGTCAGCGCTAAATGTCTTGATGTTGTCGTCGTAGTAGAGGCTCAGAATTGCATGTCGAAGGTCGTGGTAAGATGTCAAGATCCGCGTGATTGGACTGACTTGAAACTTTTGACTTCGACCACACTGAGGCTGTTTTATTATTTCAATGTATACCTCCTCTCTCTGCACTTGTGCGCGTCTATTCACACCCGGAATCTACTCTCACATCAACGTTACCAACATCCCAATGGAGCGCAGCCAAGATCGCGTCAAAACAGGCAGATCTGGATCTGCTTTGGACAACTTGGGATCTCCCACTTTCTTTCTTCCCTCCCCCACGTTGAGCCTCTCTCCTACTATGACCGCGATGTCAACGCCGTCTTGCCGCCGTCATTGGGATCGCTAGCCTCAGCATCGTGTCCGCCGCGTAAGTGTCTTCCTACCGTCATGTTGAACTTGTGCTCATCGTTCCACAGGATGTCGGGACGTCGGGATTCGACTGTTTGATGGCTCTCGCCGCCATCTATGGGATCGAATCGTAGCGCGGGACGACCCGTCAACATATTCGACTTGACCTCGCCAACAGGTCCGGATCCCGCTCGTCAGCGTTGGCGGGTGAGACGGCGCTCTCAAGTTACGGTATGTTGAACCTTTCTGCACACATGTTGGTTGGTTGACTTACCCTTCTTTAGGCCTACCTTCATGTTCGTTGACTATCCTCGAAGACTTTTCGTTACCCTCGGTTAGTCACGCCTTCTTCTCACTGATCTCCATTGACGTCGATCCTAGATTGACTTACTTTAACGATGTCGACATTCTCGTTGCTTTCTTGAAGGTATGTTGATCTTTTCATTGAACCGACCTTGACCGATGTTGACTCAGACTTGTCTCTAGTTCCTTCGTCTCATCAAGGCATCGATGCCTTTAGGATCGGCCTCGCCGACCACGTCTCTCAGTACGGGGTCGCCGTACTTCTCGCTATGCTTCTCGATATCGAGTACGTCTCCCGTTCCCTTTATTGTTATCAATCGCTAACTACTTTCAGTATTGATCCTCAAGACTACTCACGCTTAGGTACTCCGTCATCTCGCAGAGGTCAGTCTCTCCTTCACCGTCTTGTTTCTTCATCGACACTGACTATCTTGGGCAGACATTGACCGCACTTTGCTCTGATGGTCATCTTCACATCGCCGCACTGTGAGTCTTCGCTACCGTTGTGTCCTTCAACATTGATCAACCCTTCATCAGTGCACGTTGACAAAGGTATTTGTCGATGATGCGTTGACTTTGTTTGCCCTTCGATGGACAGGTACGTTGCCCGAGTCCTTTGCTTGCTCACTGTTTCTTTATGATTGAATCACACTTTGCTAGTTCTCTATGGCTGTCATTGACCCCAGTGGTACATCTGTTGCTTTCCTTCTTGGCGTCGTTGACTCATCTGTTTTCAAGTCAAGGTTGTCTCTTCGTCGTTTAGAGACCTCAACGAGTCACCGAGTCACCGAGTCATCTGGTGACTCGACTCGCCTCGGGCACCTCGGAGTTCGGACTCGCGTGACTCGCGAGTCACGTAGTCACGGGTCCGGTCGCGAGTCTGAGTAAGGCTCTTCTGACTGCGAGTCAATATGATGACTCGCAAATATTTAGCTATGTATTTAAACTAAATTTACAAATTTTTACTGAGTTGAACGGGCCCTTGCGCAGCTCAAACGAGCCATGCGCGACTATTTCGCCTGATCCGGCGATCCGGCCCGGGATCCGAAGCGACGCGTAAGCGTCTGATCGGGTGGTTTCTCTCTCTTTTAACCACCACCACGATTGTCGCTCCCGCTGCGCTGACGATTGTCAGCCAGCTGTAGGGTGTGTTTTTGGCCTCGGCTTTGTGCCGGGCCGCGGCTGCTGGCTCTGCGCCAGTAGCAGAGCTGGAACACAACCCGTTGCTCGACTTCAAGTCGGCAACGACACTATCAGCGCTCGACTTCAAGTCGGCGTTGACACGACCGGCGCTCGACTTTGAGTCGGCGTCGATGGAGACGACTTTTAAAGTTGTCTCCAGGACGCGTAAGCCCCGCAAACGGGCAGCACACGATCCAGTCACTGGATTCCGGCGCCGACGATGGATGAGGACGACGACGACGACACGATGATGATGATGATGCGATGAGGAGGAGGATGCGATGTGATGAGGCGGATGATGCGAGATGGATGCGACGACGAGTCGTTCGGAGCCACCACCACCATCCTCCACCACCACTATCCTTCCACCACCACCCCCACCATCCTTCCACCATCACCCCCACCATACCCTCATGCCCAGCTGACTGTCCCTGTGCCATTGCCCGGGATGCTCGCTGCACATGAATACTTGGGGGTGTATGCACTCGTGAGTACTCGTGAGTATCCGAGATGACTCGGACTCATGGTGAGTACTCGCGAGTGGACTCGCAATGACTCATGAGTCATCGCGAGTCGAGTCCGACGCAAGTCTGAACTGGACTTCCTTTTGTGTGAGTACTCACGTCACGAGTCGCGAGTCTGACTCGCGTTGGACTCGTTGAGGTCTCTATCGTCGTTGAGCACTGTCAACGCTGTCGTCTCTGTCGGTAAGTCCTCTTCTCGTTGTTGCGTTGTCTCCTTAACCATGTTCGTATCAGCTGGTTTCATTTCCTCGGTTTCGCGCTGTAGGATCCGCGCATCTCTTTGGCAGGCTTTTGAGGCGAAGCCAACGCAGCAGTAAGTCTGAGTGTTGCACCCTCTCTCTTTGTCGTTTCTGACTGCGAACTTTCAGCAGTACAGTTCTGTTCGCTCATATACCAACTCGGTAAGCCCCGGATTTTATTGTATCTGTTAGTTATTGACCACGAAATTGCTTAGGACATTCAAGGCGGCAAGTCGACTGTTCGAGGTAAGTCGTTTCCTTGTTACCCGTAATTTAAGACTTAGGCGAATTCGATTGCAGCGCGCGAATGTGCTGCGGGAGGTGACGATCGAGCTTATGTGCAATGCGCTTGACAACCTCAAGAACGCGGATACTCTCCGCGAAAAGACAGAGGTGAGTTGTCGTACTTGTGGGGACGACTGGAGTTGACTGTGCCAGGTCCTGACAGAAATACAAAAAAGTCATGCTGCAAGACGCTCGTACAAAGGAGATATTTCGGGAACTGGACAGGTTCATCATGCTCATGAGCGTGTTGTCTACACTGCGTGTCGCTCAAGACAGGTGTATACACGAGCCAGAGGCGCAGATTTTTACTCGAAGTGTTGGAGAGCATTCGCCCGGTGTTCATGATCGTCTCCGACGTGATTCACGGCCATCCAGAGAGCGCCGAATACTTCAAGGTGCGTGTACTCATTACTTGCGAAATACGTACTACAGTAACTCTCTGCCAGGACTCGGTCAGCTTCAAATCCCTTTCCCTTGCCATACGCGATCTTGGCAGGGACAAGCGCACCATCGATGTTCCTCTCGGTTTCTTGCTTTCCATGTTATTAATTGACTTTGCACTCTCTGACTTTCGACGCTCAGGAGTCTTTCCATGGCCTAAAGTAGACACGAAAATCCAGGAGTTCGAAACCCATCTAACTGGTCCCGACGCCATGCGGTTGTTATGGGGTTCGGTACTGCACCTCGTAGATATCATGCGCTACGCGGTTTATAAATTATTCGAGCTCTTGTGCGCATCATGTCATCACAATCATGCTACTTTGAGTACCATGCATATGGGTCTCATAGAATCATTCCTCAGTCAATACTTCCAATTGCGAGATGACATCTGATGACGATAAAGGGCGCCAAGGCCATGACGACAGCCTTACCGCTTTATCTGGGTGATGACTCATGCCCGGCAATAGATTGCCGCCGAGTCCTGACCGCGTTTCAGTCACATGGGCACGTATTTAAACTGGCACTAGTTTTTTTAGACCTTCGTCTTGACGCCCATGTCCGGCGTCAAGCAGCAGCTCCTTGCCGTCTTGCTTTTCCTTTTGTTCACCCTCTTGACCATGCCCAAAGGTGAGCCTCCTCTTCCATTGCTTCCTTCCGCCCTCTTTTCCTCCATCGCGTAGCCATCTTCAGCACCGTGGTTTTGTCGATAGCGGGCCGACCTTGAGCCTACTTCCAAAGCCAGTGCTGGAGGTATCTTCACAGTGGCTTTAACCATGTTTCTGCTGCTCTGTCGTCAAGTGCAGGTGTTCTGACTTTCTTGGTTTAGAACCCGTCCGTTAAAGCGGTCCTCGTTAAGGCGGGAGCGACACGCTCAGGCCTCACCCTCCCTTTTGACGACGCCAAGGGGGGGCCCGAAGGCAGTGCTTCGATATGATGTCAGCCTGCAAGGGGCTGGGCGCGTTGGGGATGGCGAAGTCGGGGCCGGGTGCATGATGGATGGCACAGCAGGAGCATGGAGTTAACCGGCACAGCAACTTGGCTAGGACTTAGGGTGTTGGCAGGGTGAACGACAGTGTCCGTGCTCCTCCTTCAACTCAGAACCCCCACTCCAACATCTTCTGCCCGCGCTCTGTCTATCAGGCAGGTGACACTACCACTAGCATGTTCCCGCAGATCTCAAAATCCACGTGAGGCATGTACTCTCCTACGCTGTTCATTCCGTGCCCGAATACCGCCTCCACGTCCTCCACACTCTCTGACATGTCCGAAGGTGCGTCAATCAACGGTTTGCGGCTCAACAGAGTTGAACATACCATTTAGGATATTATGGCTTTGCCTTAGGAGATGCAAGATGCTTCTATAATCAGTCAACGCAGCAATGCAGCTCTGTATCCGACCCCTCAATGCTCTTACACTCTGCGTTCATCAACCAAAGCTCAATGAGTCGGAGTCAGCCGCGCCTGGAACCTGATACTCAATTCGATTCAGACGGTAGTCGAGAGCCTGTAGCGCTTCTCAACGTGGAACGGGATCTCGTTAAATTCGGGATGCAAAGCTTCTACAAAGGGTCTATCAGGTATGTACTCATGGTAAATACCCTTCAGCTAACAGCGGCCTCAGTTCATTGCCAAGACGCCCCGTAACGGAAGGAGCTTTACCACAGCCAGGCAGCGTCGTCAATGATGATGATCGGGGGGATGCCTTGGTTGTCAAAACGAAACGCCACAGCAGGTAAGCTCAGAGAATTTAGGCGCCTTCTACTGTTCGAAATTCTCTTCCTTCCTGATAAATCCATAGACACCCTTGTCTCACCGACATCACCGCACCGCCGGCATATGCCAAACATCGAGCTCGCCGACGACGTCAGGCTGCCATCTGACACCATACTCCTCCCATGCGTAGCCTTACAGCCCCTCTATTTATATACCGACGCTATTCTACACCTGTTTAACGGACTCGTTAGTATACCAGCATGCGTTATACAAAGTAACTTACGCTTGTACTACACATATGACAAAATAGACCGGTTTCTTTCGCTTCTGTAAGAAACTGCTAGTGCTCCGCAGCCAGAGGTAACAAAATGTGTTCTCCATAAAGTAACAAATGCAGCACGTTTCAAGGCCGCGCGATGGCGAGTCGAGAGGCGTCATCTGTAATGTTGGCTAAGTCAGTAATAACTTGTTCGATGTCATTTTGATGAGCGTCCTTTCAGTGGCCTAAGTTGTTCCAGCGATGTCCGGAAGCACAAGAGTATAGTGCTGCAAGGTTCGAGCAATCAGAAGGCGTGGACAAAGTCAAGACTTACTGCGGCGTTGGATTCCTCTCCAAGCTCTTCAAAGAGACACGAAGTTCCGTACAGGGCGAGTACAGTGCCAAGCCGAGTAAACAAAAGAGGCTGCGATGAATGAGTCAGTGAGAAAGTGCTGCGCCAGGAGTCAAGTCGTCGACTAGTGTCGACATCTTTAATCTAGATGGCGATCGACAAGGAGACTGATACGAGTGAAGGCACAACTAGCCGATGGAGATGCAAGGTCTTGATTGGAGGTCGGAAACCCTGAAGGGAGGTCTGAAGGAAGGTAGGTCAGTAATCAACCAACGTAATACATGGCGGGTGATGCTGACTACCGCCGCTCAGACTTGAAAGCTCTTGAAGTTTCGCCCATACAAGGCAGGAAGAGCCTTCAGAGCGCGAATAGCACAGCAACGTACCACTTGCTCCTAGCCCGAAATTGTACCGCGGAATCAACGCTGAATTCTCTAGAGATCTCATTGCCATCAAGTTCCAAATTGGGTAAACGCAGTTCAAGTTTAAGTGTGGCGTCATTGCCGACTTGGAATGAGCAGTTCTGGCGGATGTTGAGCAGAATGCGGATGAGGGAAGTTGAATTCACCTTATTTCTTCAACGCCATAGTGATGACTACTTAATTGCAAGATTGACGTCGGGAGGCGGGTGATAGCAAGCTTCGGCTCCGGCTGGGCGAGGTGCGTGGGAAGGCGGCAGAATGGCGTCGATCTCAACATCGTAATGAGCCATCCTTTGTCCAGCTGGGCATCTTGACACCAGCCTCAAGGAGAATTTTCTAAGTATCGCGGAATTCAGCTGAAATCCCTCAGATCCAAATTGGCATCCGGGTCGTTCTCAGTTGCTCACCTGAGGTCTACGGAGTCGCGCTTTGACGACAGCACGTGTTCGGTGCGATGTGCGGTCCTCTTGAAGTGTTTGTTCATCAAACTTGGATCTGCATAATGTGGGCGAGTGCGGCACAGAACTTGAAGGTAAATCTCACACTCTGAGTCCAAGCCTGAATCCGATGTCAAGATCACCAGAATGAGGCATTGCGTAGTATATTTTAATTCATCAGGCCTACTACAAGTGACGCTTGAGTGAAAAATACATGATTACCACTACCACTTAAGAAATTCAGCATGCTAAAGTTAGCTGTCTCGTTCTTTGCGTTGCTCATTCAATCTTTTGCTCCGACGTACGCCTAGATGAGATCCTGCAGTGGAACTTCTACCCTTTTCTCCGCGAATTTGAAGGGATGTACCCCGATTCCCCCGACGACGTTTTCGAGAGCCGTTGTCATCGTCAACATCGTCATCGTCAACATCATCATCATCATCGTTGTTCCTTCGTTTTTTAGGGTTCGGCAATGTGGGAGGAGGTGGTGGCAGGTTAGGAAAACTGTTCAAGGAGATGGGCGCCATTTTCTAATGATATTAGCCATTATTCAGCACGCTCAACAGATAAGGCGCTCACAAAGCTGCGTGGAAGAATATGCAAGACCTCATATGTCTGTATCTCCATCTCGGTCACTACACAGGCGCAGAGCACTGCATCTCTGCCAGCAATATACAGTGCCTCTTCATCGCTTCGCTTGGTAAGGAAGCCTTGACCTAACTCGCGATACATATCGTATAGCAAGGCGTCCTTCGTCTGGAATAAACGATATATCAAGAGGATTTCTCCTAATGGAGTTCGCAGGATATCGGTAATGTGACCAGCTCGGGGGGAAACACCACCATTAGAAGGATGGTTGATCAGAGCTTGGGTACCAGACGCGTTTTGTATCGAACATGCATACTCCCAGCTATCGATGATAACTTTTGGGAACCGCACGATATGGGATAGCGTACCCAAGGTCGGAGAGTGCGACTGTAAAATGATGCGCAAAGAGTCGTCGATAGGTACAACTATATGTTGGCCGTGCGCCCCATCCATAGCCTGAACGTCTTCACTGAGCATTCGTAAACCTAGATTTTGCTCAGTTCGGAGCTCTTCGTATTGCTCTATGAGGGACTGCGCCTTCGAAGTAACATCAGATTTAGTCCGAAGCAGCGCGGCAAGAGCTGCTGCTTCAGCATTATGATGCAAGAAAGACTTTTCGATTTCACCTAGTAAATGCATCCAGTTAGTAGTGTCAACTAGTACGTGTAAGATACACACGCACCATGATGCTTATTGGTATTCGTCATCTGCATCGTATAGTTCATACGTTCGAATCCTGGAGTTCGATAAGCATGTGATGGACCCATCGTTTCTAAAAAGTCGCCAAAATGAAGGGCTACGTGCTGTACAGGTTTGATATTAAAGTTCCTGTAGAGTTCTGTAACTTTTTGCAGGTAGCGATGACCGTGATCGTAGAAAGACTGTGCATGTGCTCCAGAGGAGCGCCGATTACTGGCCATAAGAACAGCATTCACAAGATCGAGGAAGTTGTGGAGCATGAACCGCCGTCTCGGTCCTTCCTCGCCCGGAGTATAGCCCCATATCCGAATAAGAGTAATAACCAAGTGAATGGTGCAGACGACGTTCCAAGCATCAGCGCTCAGTTTTCCGCGACCTGGGGTTCCCCAAGTTAACGGAGCCTTGTTGATCCCAAGAGGAAACTTAGACGCCTCGATATCCTTTCGAACCTCTAACATGAGAGATTTGCCCAAGACGTGAGTTGGGTGATCGGGCACCGCATTGTCGCCCATCTGACGTGATATTTAATAACAATTGCCTTGAAAATTGAATCCACGCACGTATTCGTATAATCGCTCCACCAAGTCGGGCTTCCTATCGCTCGGATGAAAGTGTATATTCAGTTCCGTGCACCAATCCCGCAGTTCGTCTTTGCTAAACTTTGTCGCCAATATCGATTTACCAAGCACCCCCTTCCTGAACTTCTCCTTCCAGTCGTCTATCTTCTTTAGACGAACATGTTCAGGGATAGGCTCTCTGCCCGGTCCCAAGGTGAACTTGCCTCTCTGATCACGTGGATCGCGCTGCGTGCCAAAGATGAAATTTGAGGGAGCAGGGGAGGTAGAGGCATCGCTGGGTTCAGTGGGAAAGGCGGACGTTCCAAGTTCTGAGGTGGTTCTGGCGCCCTCATCCTCGTCAGTGTCTTCGCCATCTTTGTTATCAGCAGTTGGGGCGGGAACTGAGTGTATGGGATTGTCTGATGATTCCGAATGCTTCAGTTGTAATCGAGCATGCGGATGCTCACGCCTCTAAATTAGAGTTAGTTGGTGATGCAAAGAAATACTGTAAGACATACGAAGCTGTGGATTGTGCGTGCCAATGCGCCTTTCCTTCCACCAAAGGGCAGATCATTATCGAAGCAGATAGCTATCAACGCTTCGCGGCCCAAGCCCTCTATGCGCTTGATACATGCCTCTGTACCCGAATCTAGACTGAGGCTGTTGATGATTTCCAGAGCTCTGAGAAGTTCTTTGTCCGATGGCCGAACAATACCAATATCCGGAGCAGTTCCATCCCCGCCGTCCACCTTGACGTTGATACCCCATATCACTCGACAATGCTCTTGGAACATGCCCAGTGGCCCAAAGTGCATTTCGTCAGGAACTACACCCTTGACAGCATTCCAGTACGGTAGACGGTTTAGAGAAGACCATCGCATGAAGGAGGCTTTGAATATCCTCTCCCTTTGACTGTCCGTTTCAGCTCCCTCCCATTCAGCGGCAGCCGCCCGCATCTCCTCCCAATTGCGCTTAGGCCAGGACGATTTGTCGATGTTATCGATATTTTGTATAGGAAGCGCACATGAGGTGCAGAAGCGCGATGAAGTGGAACTGCTGAAGCCGCCGACCTGTCGTGCTGCCAACATATCACAGATAACAAGGGCAATCGCGGCGCGTACATTACGTCCATGTGGCATCTGATCAGTGCGCGTGAAGAAAACACCTTGCCAGAATTCAAGAAAATCGTCAACTAAGAGATCCAAGAAGTTGTTGACGCGATACGTAGATGGATGGCCGGGAATAACTCCAACAAGATAGATATTCTCCGGCAGGTAGCGCAAATGGGGGGGGAGATTTAGGCAAACGAGGTATATAGCTGTGGACGATCGAACCTGGAAAACAGTCATGACTATTCACCCAATGTTAATGTCGCACTAACCTGTTTAGACTCTTTTGATTGAAATGGATTGAATCCATCCATTCCCAGGCCAAATAAAAGTCTCAGTTCATCTCCAAGCGCGGAGCCCATGAACGAGCGTATTCCATCCTGATCCTTCCAGTCCCACCAGAACGGTGACTGCCAAATGTCATCCATGATATTCTCCTTCTGACATCGTTTGTACGCCTCTAGATGTTCCTCCATCCCGGGTACAGCCAGTAATCGGGCCAACCAATCTTTGAAGGAGCGATGATCGTACTTCAAGATGGGACTAGTGACCGTCCGTTGTTTTACTTCACGTTCCTTCCAGAGCGGCGCTCCACACATTCGCGATCCCGGGGTGTCCTGGTGCATGCATGTAGGCGGGTCGTTCGGTGCACGAGGAAGAGGATATAGCCTACAGCAATCCGGACAGCATAGGAACGTGCTAGTTTCCGGTTGTAACCGATAATCGGAGACGAGTGTGGAAGGATCTTTGGGTAGTTGAGCAGCGTCCGCATGGTCAGCCTTCAGAGCTTCATTGTAACCAGTTGTGAGGAGCCTTATAGCACGGATCGGCATGTTGAAAAAGTACCGGACGATAAGTAGTGCAAAGGAGAAGATGCGAACAGGGTCTGGACGTGGTGGATAGGGAAGAAAGTACTTGTCTAAGCAAAATGAGAATTTGAGCGAAAAACATGTCTTAAACAACACACCAGAGTTGAACGTATGCGCCGATGTCTGATAAACACGCCGCCATTCTGACTCCTTGACGGCGCCCATTTTCAGTAGTAGATTCGTAACTCGGGATTTCAAGACATCCACTGTAGCGCCGGACGCTTCTAAGTGATGCAAGGCTAGCAATGCCTCATATAGCCGCCCCTCGATCTCCAGAAAGTCCCGATTACAAGGATCCTCAATCACCAGGCCGAAAAAAGTCCTGCTCCTCATCGTCTAAGCGTCTAATGCCACGATAAGAAAAGGGTGGGGCATCTGCTGTTCCAGCATTGACAAAGGTCAGACGCCACTCAACCACTGTCTCCAGCCGTTGTTGAATACCGTCCACACGAGACTCTAAGCCCGTACCAATGGCAGGGTCAGCCATATGGGAAAAGGAGACGGTTGGGACATTGGAAGACTGCATGGATGGCGCGCTATTAGCCCTTTCACCGTCCAACCTCTTCTGGACAGTTTGGTGGTCCTGGTATGAGCTACGTGGAAGGAGACATCCGTGTTTCCAGTCGCCTGTAATCGGATCCTGATAGGTCAAAGACGCGCAATATGTCTCACATTGGCAGTGAGATACGCGCTTTCCCCGCTTTGGTTTCTCATCCATCATTCTAGTAGCCTGTATAACGAGATAGGATTAAGAAACTAATAAACAACAATGCGACGCACCTGTACTGAATTGCTCTAGACAAGCAAGCAACACGTCACAGGGTCGGATTTGGATTCGGAGTCAGGTAAATTATACCTGAGGCCCTTAGGCCATCCAAAATGTGAGCCAAAGAATCCGGATCACATGCCTTGCTTGTACAAAATCCTTGAAACTCGCTGCCGCAGCCTCTTAGAGATAACGGTGTTGTCGAAGCCTAAAATATTTGTATTTTCAGAGGTTCAGGTGATTCAAAAGTATTATTGTGCATGGTAGGCAAACAGGCATGTAAATACAACAAGCATGTAAATACGAAGCAGATATAGTAATCATAGATAGTGCGTACAACCTTGAAACAAGGCAAGGGTAAATAACAGCTGCGGAACGGGGACAGCAAACATCTTGTCGACTGCGTCGTTATCACGTTGTCATCGGTGTCGTCGCATTATTGTCCTGTCATCCTAGTCCTCGTATCAGTGGCTGGTTGACACGCAAGACAATCCAGCCCTCCATGTATGCCGGTAGAGCCCCTTACCTTTCGAGATATGACACGCTATCTAAACACCGCGCCCCTCATCCCACCCAAAATGAATATGACAGTGGTAAGAAAAATGGAATAGAACGTCCCAAGTGACGTCTTCGTGCTTCCACCGAGGCGAAGTTGAATGGGAATGGACAAGTTACGAAGACAACGTCCCACACCAGTTCCAAGTAAAGGTGTCGTCTCCTTGCTTCCACCGGCGTGAAGCCAAATGAGACAGGACGCGTCATGACGACAACGCCCCCGAATGGCGTACACAAGGCGAGTATCATTCCAAGATCTGTTTGGAAGTGTCGGGGAGAGCTTGAAGAACGAATGGACATGGGGACTTACGACTTGAGAAAGTAGACCCTGGGTGAGCGGCGACTGGCGGGCAAGGTCATCGAAGGACATAGTCCCGAGCCTGAGTTCACGGCGGGGTTGGTCCGTGTCTATAGTCAAGATTGGGAGTCGGGCAGGCTAAGAAGGAGCAGCGGCACGAACCGTGTAAGTTGGAAGCAAAGCCCGAACTTGGCCCGAACGGCCTATTCGAGGTCTAGCAAAAGGTTTGCGTGGCGAGTCTGTACGACCGGGTCAATATGGTCGGCGGCGGCGTTCAGTCCAGAGAGGGCGGAAGGATATGCCGAAGTAGTATGGTGAAGGACGAGTCGAATTCCCGTGCAAGATGAGCATGCGAAACATGTAGAAAGAGTCGATGTCCCAAAAAGCCAGTCTAGCTGATGGGATAACTGCGCCATCGAGTTCGCCTCTTTCATCGTTGGTTTGAAGGCGCCAGAGGAACAGCAGTCATCACAGCATTTGCTCGCTGTTCGATTTCTTGAAAACCGACTGAGCGTGAATATATGATGAAAAAAAAGAGAACCCACCCAGTGCTGCTCGTCTAACGAAGTGAGTGTCTATTTCTCCTTCCCCGCTGTCTATCGCATGCAGCGAGACTATGCTCTGCGTGACACTTGCTCTGTCGATGGCGCTGGAATAAAAAAGTGCTGCCTGCTTTGGCAGGGCTTACACGGCGGTATTATGCGTCTGGTAGACAAGGAGAGCAGTCACTACAACAGGGGAGAGGATGTATAGGAGAAGGGGACGGCACTGTGGTGATGGTTGGTAGAAGTTGGGTGGAAGACTCAGAGAGAAGCTCCGAACAGCGATCAAGTGCTGCTCGGATCGCCGGTCCCGTCATCCGGCCCTTGTCGAACGCCGTACATAATCAACATCTTTGCCCTGCGGACGCTGATAGAACAGGCCCGGTCGAGGGACAAAACATTATATGTTGAGTTCCTAGAGATTTCTAACGTGTTCGCTGGAATGAACCATGCCTCGCTCTGGCTCAAACTCGCAGACGCTGGGTTGCCTGGAATATACTGGGTACGCACAGTGCTGTACGCGAAAATGATATATGTTGTGAAGGTCCGCGGCGGGATCTCTGAGGATTATAAGTCCTTGTATGGTGTCCTCATGGGCGATCCCGTGTCGCCGACCTTGTGGAACATCTTCCTCTGTACTTTCCAACTACCGGACAGACCAGATGACGCGTGTCTGCGGGGCGTTCATGTATCTCACCTCGAACATGCCGACAACTTGGTTATTATTTCCGAATCCCGCGCTGGTCTACAGGCTCATCTCGATGTTCTCGATGTTCTCGCGTGCTGGTGTTGCGCAAATTTCCTTCAGGGTGAAAACGTTGCAACCGAGTCGTAAGAGACTGCTTGAAAGAACTTGGCTACTATGCATTGTGCATGAATATCTATACCCCTTGGCCTGTCTACTGATTCATGCCACTACGGCCTGAGTTTATACGGACAACTACAGGTTTCAGAAATATGACGCCACATGTATCTCGCAAACCTAGCTCGTACATACAGATAATCCCGTCCTCCGGATACTCATTGTTATCTATGTTTTCCATGATTAAGGATGAAAAGTCCTGGTCGAATTCCTCCATCAAAGAGACCTCAAAGTGCTGACTTTGGTCCACAACTGCCAGCTCAAGTTGAGATTCCAGGTGGTCCTCGTACATGGCCCGATCCAGTTGAATTGCTGCACGTGCAAGATATTGAATTCGATTAGCATAGGTGTCTCGCAGTGCGAGTAAATGGCTCTCATCACTCTCGCCAAAGGCGCCCAGAAATGAAAGGACAGGAGCCAAGTCGCGGATGATTACGTCCACGGCAAAGGATACAACCGCCTCTGGATCCTTGTATTTGGATTGCGCGCGCGTTAGAGCGCGCCAGCGTGCGGCAACCCGTGGATCATCTGATTATAAGCGTAGAACAAATTGTAAGCTTATGGGACGTACTAGTAGCGTAGATATCGCCACTCAGCTTTCCCAATGCCGTGCTTAGCTTTGGCCGCATACTCCATGCCATGATAATACCGGCACATATACGTAGCAGGCTCTCCTGAATAGCGAAGCCTCGAAGAACGTCTAGTACGTCAGGGTGATCCTTCATACGTCGGAGGAGCGCCTCAAGGCGCTGCCCCAGTAGATCAGGTTTGCGACTGCTACTGACGTGTTGGACAGAGGAGAATGTGAATTTATCGATCATGGATGCGGAAAGTTGGTAGACCTCCTGATTCAACTGAATGACCAAGTCCTTGATATCTTGGTCCGATACAGAAGAGCTCAATGTCAAAAAAGCTCTTGCTTCTTCCAATTCAGCAAGTCGATATCGAAGGAGTTGGTCAAGATGCGTACGCGCTGTGCGTTCTGAGTGGAGCTCTTCAGGCAAGATTCCGAGAAATCAGTTGAGTCGCAATAGATTTAATGAAATGCTCTCTTACCCGTTTGTAGGTTACTGATAAGATCCTCAAGTGGATGGGTCCGACAACTTGATTGATCCTCTAGTATCCGCTAGACCAAGAATCAATTGGAGAAGCTTTGGATTCCTGCAGCTCATACCTGGTTCATGATATCAGAATGAAAGTTTCTGAACAATGAAAGAAACTCCGCTTACATAATTTACAGGAACCCGGTCCGTTCCTCCAACCAACATCGCCACGTTCCTCTTCAACATTAGAGCCTATCTTGGAAATACCTGAAATCTATGACACCGATCAGACTACCACTACCATCGAAATAACCGCAGACACTTATGAAGGGGTCCAAGTTCTTCCAGCGCGTACTAGTGAAAAGTGTAGTGTCTTGCGGAATGAAAGTCTAGAGGAGTTATGAGCTTCATTACCCTGAGTTGGAAAACGGACTTACCAGCGATCATCTGAATCCGGCAGGTTGACACCTACCAAGTTACCTTCCTTCCACCATCACGTTTATCCTGAAATGACATTGCTCGTATCAGCGACGCGTCGCGGCTTCGGTGTCTCTGGATTGGGCAATTCGACTCCTTTTGTGGTTCAAAATATGAAGAACGGAGCCGTGGCATCAAATGCGCTCGCATTCCTCGCTTCTCACTGCGATAATAACGACGGATTCTGGGAACTTAGTAACGCCACACTTGGAACACAACCCTGTGAAGTCTGCGCGACTTCACAAGGCTACGACATCAAGAACTCTTGGACATGCACCATGGGCACTTTCTCTGCCTATGCCGACAATACTATGCTCTTGGGTTCGTTGATTCGAGCCTTATAAGGTTCGTGCCTCAAATATTCTTTGGATCATTTCACGGAGCCAACCAATCTGTAGTTCAGATCGACGGTGACTTCACGGTCATATATTCATCCTGTATCCTCGCGCTCCATTTTCCCGTTTAGATTTCCCGACTGACGCCTTGTGCAACTTGTCCGGGATAGGGATCCGCACCGTAACCGTACAATACGGCTTACGGTTACGGGTTGTACGGGTACCCGTACCGTCCCGTATGCCTTGGTGACACGCCCCCATACGGTTACGGGACCGGTACGGGTTACGGGTGGCAGGTGCCCGTACCAGTGTGGCGTCGCCAGATCATGCCCCACAGCGTGCTGTAGCCATTCCACGTACCTCTCTTGGCCTCAGATCGCTACCCCAACTAATCCTCATTGTCTGGATGGCGTACCACGGCCTCCAGAGTCCAATCCCCCACCCGTATGAACGCCGTAACGGTTACCTGTAACCGTACCGTAAGTGGTCTTGAAGGCATCTTTACGGTTACGGGTCCGGGACGGCTTCAGACCGTAATGCACCGTAAAGCATACGGCCGTAACCGTATACGGTTACGGTTCGGATCCCTAGTCCGGGACTGACACGGTGACACCACGTTCTTGACGAGCTGAGCGTCGTACGCTTTGGTAGGATGATAGTCGGAATGCCCTTGTAGCCGAGGACGAAGTATGTCAGCTTGATTTCGAGTTCTTCTCCAGGCTGACTGCTGGCCAGCTCTCCTCCCTTCTTACCATAGAACTCAGTGATATATCTGCGCTTCATCGTTGACCAACTCATCTGAAAGGCTGGGTCGACCACCGTCAAGTCGTGAGGCTTCGTGAGGCTTTTCCACGGGCAAGTCTTCATCTTCTTGTGATGGCGATGAAAAAATGCTGACCATTGACAGGTTTTCAATGCCGCGTGAAGACCGTGAATCTGAGTAAGCCCTCGACTGCTCTTGTTGCCTGTTCCATTGATTCAGTCATATTATATCAGGACACGGAAAATGACTGAACTGCGAGGTACGCCGTTTTGTTAGCATCATGTTGATGCTGTTACTACTGCGAGTTGACCTGTAAGGCAAGAATCCAGTAGATTCGAATGGTAGGCATTCTTGTCTTAATTTGAGCGGACTCTTACTTAATAATAACAGTGTTATTGACGTCGCCACGTCAGTTATCTTCGACTTGGAGAATGCTACGTTTTCGGAGAGATTTCGTGTCTCTTGCCTTGGGCTCAGCTTGGTGATTGACTCCTTCGGGTGTATTTGGCTGACTTTCTTTGCTCGTTCTGGCTGTCACCGATGGCCCAGCAGGATTTCCGGGCTGCTGATCATCTCCATCCGTGAAGGAACCGCTGATAACAGCGTAGCATTAGCTGGACGCGTAGGACTACTTGACCACAAATTGGAATGTTGATGCCAACGGATCGTCCACAGGATCTTCCTTCTCAGGCTCTAGTGCCAGATCCAGAAACAGAATTATTTGCCTATTCACCTTGAACTGGGCCGTCTGCGGGGAGTTCCACAATCCAGAAGTTGCAAACAGGATGACTGGTCAAATTCGAACTTGAACATCTCTTCCTCACCTCATTACCTGCATTTGATGTCATCAAAATGACTCCGAGGGTCAGATCTTTCCTCATCTCGAAGATTCACATCTGATAGGGACGCTCCGAAGGCTCAGCCTCCTCCACAATTACTAGTGGTTCACTCTGAGGTATCCAACGCGACGGCACGTGAAGTCGCCCGCCTGAGCTTGGGCCGTCGCTTGCCTTCAGCGGGGCATCTGCTGTAGGAACGGTAGACACAGGTTTCTTCGCTGTTGGCCAGACACTGATCAGACCAGACAGACTATCAGAAATCTCCGAGATACTCCGCTGGCCCGACATCTGTTTCTCGCGCGCGACCAGTTCAACTCACTTTCAAAATCAATTAGTGCATCTGGGGCGGAAGCGCTCTCCAGCTGGATAATGGGCATGCAGGTCATAAGAAGTCGGTGTGTTTCGCGGTTCAGACTGAATACTCAGTCCCAGTCGACTTTGAATTTCCCTAATCGAAAGCGCCAGGGAAGACCTCGTCGCGCAAAATCTCCATATTCATCGCCGGCGGCTAGTTCAGACTCACATTGTCCAAAACCACATGTAAGTCATTAGTACACAGAGCCTGAATAATATTCTTATCCTTAAGCAACACAGCACGCAGATTTTAGAACGGTCAGTGATCTGCAAATCCGATAACCACCTAACGAATCATCAATAGCAGGCTCTGACGACATGTCAGAAGGCGCTAGCCCGTTCGATGATGGTGATAACGACGGATTATCTTAACTCTCTGCCTTTACTTCTGCGACCACGACGCGATGCTTGGCTCCTGACGCAGACGAATGCGTCGACTGCCGTTATCAGGACTCTGCCAAACCGGTGCACGTATTACTCGATCACCACCACTACGGACGAGGATAACCGTATCTAGTGAATAGCCCGGGTCGGAGCACCCGGTCCGGGTCACGGATGCGGGTGTGCCAGGGTCCGGGTAGGGGTCTCGGTCCGAGAACCCGCTCTGACCCGCGTCACCCTTTGTTACCCGTGCCGTAGTCCAGTCGGACGACATGTCATAATTGAATTAGAGTATATATATTTTTAGGTAATTTATCGAATTTATTTGGGCTCAAACGAGCCCAAAGTCGTCGAGAAACGACGTGGCGAAAGAATTTCTGTGATCGCCGAGCTGGCCGATCGTCCCGGCAGTTGCCGGATAACGATCGATCCGCTCAGATCTCGCTGCTCTCCTTCTTACCACCACAGCACGACCTTCGTGTCGTGCTCGTCGGCCCCAGAAAATTTTCTGGGGCTCACTGAACTTGTTTTCATATTCTCCTTCGCTCTCTGGGCGCGGTTTGGCTTTGCGCCGGCCGCTGCGCCCTCGGACATGGGGGCGCATTCTGGTGTTCGTCTTCGCGACGACACCAATCCGACGACCCTCCGCGACGTGTAAGCCCTCGGGACGAGGCCACCATTCTATTGGAGAGCGAGCGCGAGCTCGTAGTGGTACTCGTCTACACGACGGCACCACTCTCACGGCACTCATCTACACGACGGCGCCGTTTTAACTAGGACACACGGCACCCAAGCCCTCAGGACGGAGGCCACCTTATCGCTGGACAGCGAGCGCCGCGGCGATGTGATGGATCTGCGGGCTGGACGGCGTCGCGGACGCATCCAGCCCAAAAACGGTGCGCATTTATCTATCCGTTATATTCTAATGTTCATTTAGTTATGTTCACCACTCCCGTCCTGCATCGCCGCGCTCTCCTTGCACTCGTACCATCTTCAGGTGCTGTTCTCCCCAATCTCCCCCACATTTTCTCCCGTACACATGTTGTGTCCCTTCCCTGTTGCTATACAACAGGGTGGGCCTCAACTGTGTGCGTTGTGTGCATCGTGCACATCGCTACCCCCTGCGCAATTGCTCGGGGGGCCGGCGGTGGGCACGAAGAGGAGTTCTGAGCTCAACCCGAGACGATTCTGGCGGGTAACCCGCACCCGCACTGCGGGACCGGGTAAGTCGAGGGTACGGGTAGGGGTTCCAACCGAAATACCCTCGGGACACCCGCGCTACTCACTAACCGTATCGCTCAGGCGAGGCGCCTCGGTCGTTGAAGAGTCGCAAGTTCAAGGATCCCATTGGACAAATCAGTATCCTCCCGGTGGCCTGTACGACGTCTTGATCCCATCTTCGTTGCCGTACTCTTTTCCTGATTCATGTGAGAACTTTAGGGTCGTGAGCCGCACGTGTAGGGAAGTCGAGTTCTTCTAGCCCCTGCTCGAGAAGAGAGGATGAGCGTTCATTCGAGGAAATTCAACAAGGATTGTTTAACGTACATGTACGAATGTAGAGCGGAGGATCCTGAGAAAGAAAAACGACTGGAAGCGTGCACGACGTGAGAACATGGCCGTAGGACATAGGCTGAGTGGATAAGAGGTGTATGATTCCCCCTCGGAGGAGTCGAACCTCCCAAGGCACCTCACCAGCGAGGGGGATATGGGAAGCATCATGGATGGAGGAAGTGTCATCGTGGAAGCGACCGCCATTGCTGTTGCTGCACAGCTGCCAGTGCTGAAGTAGTTGTGAAGTGGGTGGTCGAGGGAGGGTTGGCTCTGTATCTGCGATGCCTGGAAAAAATCAACAGCTGTGAAGCAGAAAACGAAGAAAACCTACTTATTATTGCGGTTATCAATAGACGAGGACAACACGCGAATACAGGACCATCTCCTATTGGCAACACTTCTAACCATGCTGCCTCGAATGAACGTTGTCTCAATCGCGTTGCTGGTATATCTAATAGATGAGACCATTGGTGATGTCAAACGTTTTTCAGAGGACGACTATTCGGTGACGGCGGAACGACAGTGAGTACATGCTGAACCAATTGATTATGGGAGTTTGAACACAAGTTTGCTTCGGTGACCGGACGGCATTTGGATCGAGAAACTGCATGGCGCTGTGAGTAGGACCATGAAGGAATGACCGAGAAATAAGCGTGACCTTACAGCCCGCAGCGCTAGAAGGCGTTAGAGAGGATCACGAGGGTCGTCTTAGAATGCTGTCAGAGGGAAGGGTGTTTGCTAGCTTAGAGAAATAGACGCAGAGGAAGACATAGTAGGGGAGAAGGGACGAGACCCGAAGGTCCTGCCATCGTTGCGGCGAAATTAGTAGGCTCACCTCTTTTCCGAATTCGACTAATGGTCTGATCAAAAGTTTTCTTTCTAAGACAGTGGCGCTTCTATATTCTAGAGTCTCTCTCCCACCTCTGTTCCCTTTCACAGGCTGATACTTATCACGCCTTTTAATCTCTAACATAAAGATGCCTTTCAAACTATCCTTGACTGATCCCTTTGTGAAATTTATAATATAAAGCAAGTAGAAATCCAGCCTAGCTTTAATCGCCCCCTTCATGAGCAAGTCAACCCCGTTTCGGCAAACGTTTGATGGAGCCTTGCCATCTGAGACCTTTACAGCATCATCCCAGGATTCTGAATGCAGATATAGTTCAGATGAAGCAGACAGGTTGAGGAAAGATCTTGTTAGGACAAAGCTAGTCAGTAAGCGTCTCAAGCTCATACTTCCAGTTCTTACTTAGGCCTAGACGTTGGATATGACGAGACAGCTGAAGCGGGATGCAGAGGCAAGAAGTGACGCAATGAGCAGCCAAGTCGAGGCCCTTACAAGAGCTGTCGTACATACTGAAAAGGTGCGTCAGCTCGGCAAGATATGCGCACGACTTACCTTTCTTCCAGACTCGCAATGAGCTACAACGAAGTTTGGACGAATGCGAGGAAGACCAGCGTCGCATGTATCTTGCCTTTCAAAGTCGGGATGCGCAGCGCGATGCAGAGGTTACAATTCTAAGAGACGTGTGAATTTTAATTCTGAGCTGAATGTACCCTAACCTCCGGTGTAGAGAGTGTTGGCGCTTGAATTGCACATGGCTAGTGCTACCGAGGTTATTAAATCCCAGGAGAATTTCATGGACCAACTAAAGCATGCCGTCAACCCACTGATTCGGTGTGCTATCTGCACAGAGGACTATGGAGATAGCAAGATTCCGGTCACGTAAGCCGTTTCACTCACTTTTGTTGAGCATCTGACGCTCAGAAGAAAATGTGACCAGAGCAATGTGTGGACACAGCTGCTGCGAGGAATGCATGAAGCGATGCAGCCAGTGTCCAATGTGTCGAAAGGATGTTTCAGATGTAGTTGTTTGTCTGGATTTCAGGAATCTCAGTGCGGCCTTGTTGAAGCCTGAGCCGTGAGGACGCATTATCGTAGAGGCAATGAAGAACTAGATTGTGTGACAGAAATACAATATATATAGCTCCATGATGAAGTACGTACCTAAATCGTGCACTACCTTGGAAACGGCAGTCCTCCGGACGAGGAACAATGTCATCAAAGAGATCGAAGATCTGGATGCTCGCATGAGCCGAAAATTTGAGAAAGATTTGATGAGGTACGTACCTTGTCAGTTTGATCGTTCCTCCTTCCTGACGCGAGAACCAGGGAAATAGAGAGGTCAGAAGCTCCGAGTTGTTCAAACAACGTTGGTTGTGATCCGCGTTCTCTGCTGTAAGTGGCAGCGAGTAAAGGAATGTGTCCAAGTAAGCCGGGAGTGTTTTCGTTGGGATTTGCGCGACTAACGCCATCACAGAGATCTCGTTGCCAGAAATAAGAGCTCGGTTGTCGATGTCGCCCCTTCCTGCGGCATCAAGAAGGGTCTATCACGTAGCAGCAGAGTTTCTAGACGCCACACATGTTGAACTTCGAGGTGACGTACCTCTTCTTGGCATCGTTAAATCCGCGGTATCTGACCAAGTTGAAGACTTGATATATCGAATCAATGTTGTACCCAGTGGAGTCGACCGCTGGATGTCGAAATTCTTATCGAGTTGTTGAGATTAGTAAGTTTTCGTCCATTTCGCGAGGACGACAGGACTGACTCGGGATTCCAGCGAGGGAGAATTGCGTGAGGAGCTTCGACGGCCTGGAACACGTTTGCTTCGGGGCCGGTAGCACGCAGTATGGAGAAATTAGCGCCCATTCTGGCTACAACGTACTCAATGTACCGTAGCTTTCATCCATTCGGATCTTCCTCGTTCCCGATAATCAAATTAGACGATATGCTAACTTCTTGAGCTCTTCAGCTGCCGCCAGGGGAGCAAGAACGGCGCGCCTTGCACGCTCGATGAGTTCGGGTGAGGTTACGGCCGGTTGAGATTTTCGCGCGCTGTAGAAGAATAGATACAAGTCGATTCGAAAACGACGTAGATACATAGTGTGTACCGCGAGGATGAGGCTGGGTGAATGAACTAAGTCTTCTTGAAAATGAACTTGAACTAAAAACTCACATTGTGCTACTACGTTGGGGAGGGGCGCTACCATTGCCGCCCACATCCCCAACATCGAAACCACCTCCTCCGAGCACCAGAGGACTCCAGTAATGCGCGAAATCCCTTCCTATGACCGCCGAACATCGAGTCAAGAAAGTTTAAGTATCACGAAGGATCCGCACTTACCATTACACGAGGCTCACTGGTTACAGCAGTAACCAGGCGTGAAACCGTCAACATGAAGGTTCTCGAAACCCTAATTCACAGTGAGTCAAGAAACTTTTAGTATGATCAATTTAAATGAAAGCTTTCCTTGAACATCCCACTGATTCCGGAAGGATCGCGTGTTCGACGGGTCGTACGTCTTCCATTGTATCCGATGTTGGCGCTGATTGTCTTGAGGTCGTCACATCGTCGCCAGGGCGTGGAACGGTGTGTGGAGCGTCGCGGTAAGAGGCCAAGTGCCGGATCAGGCAAAACCAAGTGATCCGACTAGCAACTTGTACCCTTCTCTGATCGTAGACGTTCGCACCGAACGTATCGTATACCGAGAGGTTGCTGGCGAACGCGAGGCGCTTACTTGTAGGAGCAGTCGCAGATCGGTGGCAGACGACATCATTGTGCAGAGCGCAGGTGCCGAGGATGGGCGGTCTAGGATAGAACATTAATAAACAGTCAGCCACGATAAGTTGTTAGTCACCTTTGGAACACGACGCTTCTCGTCAAACCGGACACACATAACGCTATCCTCGTGGTCCTAGATGACTTGGAGAATATGGATATGTTGAAAATCCCAAACAACGATCCGACGGTCACCGCCGCCGGACGCTAGCATTCCTTCGCTTATGCAGAGGCTCAATACACGCCTTCTCGGGCATGCGCGCACGTACGCTCGCCGGGCTCTCTGAGATCTCCAGGCTAAGCCGTGGCCCCGACATATCGATGCGTGGGTCGGATGCGGTGTCGACGGAGGCACCAAGGTTTCTGAGGGTGACACGCTGTTCGATGTTCCTGGTGACGGTGTCCACTGCTGTCAGCTAGTATTGGAGTTCCGCGCTGAAGCAATGCCAGTACTGAATGTCAGCTTTTGCTAGTAACCATTCTAACGCGCTAGGATCCTTTCGTGAGGTCGAAATTTTCCGCAAGACAATCTCTGGCAATATGGGCTACATTGTTTTCAAAAAGTAGTCGTCCGCAGACGAGATGCTGGCTAGAACAGACTGTGCCTTCTCGAAGTACGCTTGAATATACGTATCCGTACAATTTGACGAGCCGGCAAACGATGAGTGCTAAGATTCATGAGATACTCGTTGTTGATGTATTTCGAGAAATGAACTTACACCAGACGAATCCTGAGTGAGAACCACTGAACCGGGAAATCCTCAGTGGTGTTCTTCCCTCTACACGGCGCGATGAATGTCAAGACTTACGCTGCGAGTGGTGTTACCGTATTATGACACGAAGAGGGAAGCTCGTATTTCCAGACCGGACATAGTCCCATGAAATCGCCTTCTTGAACCGTCGTCGTAGATGTATCCATGTTTCTGGCCAGTCACCGAGGCAGGATTGCCTCCGGGACCCCCGTTCATCAACGTTTTGCGCATCGGAGCCGCGACTCAGTCTCAACGGCGGCACGAGAGGGGCGAGCGATGATGGCCCCAGTTCTGTCTGTCCGGATGGACATCTTTGGACCTTCTCAGTTAAAAAATATCAGAAGTAAGAATAGACGCACATTTGAGAATGCCCTCCACTGGAGTTCAACCCGACGCCACCGCCTACTTTCAAGTGTACGACGTCCAGGTAGGTCTCGAACAGGCTCTTCATCGTGGACTTGAAATGAGGCCATTTGACGCTTGGGATCTCGTTGGTCCATGAGACAGACACGTTCGCGTTCGGCGCGTTCCCGTTCAATCATTTCTCTCTCTTGTGCATCACGCGTCTTGGGCGCCTCGCTGCGAGAGAAAATGGTGGTGGATAGCTGGTACCTGGACCCGGATATTGGAGGTGGATCTGACGCTGAGAGCGGCGGATGTGATGTCGGAGCGTGTGGCATGTTTTGGCGTAGTGCATGCAGCTCGGGACGGGTTCCTCTTCATATTGTTTGCGGCGAGAAAGGGTGACGCTTTTGACGCGTCGAGAAGGTGATGCCGACGGCGTCGGGGATGAGAGTAGAGGAGGGTGGCGAGCGTGTCGTGATGTTGGTGATGGTCGTGGTTTATGGAGGAGAATGATGACTCCAAACAGCACTTGATCGCTGTTCGGATCGTCCGACCCGGATTCTGAGCATCGTCCAACGCGTCGTAGACGTTGAACGTTGAACGATGGGAACGAAAAGGCAATAACCTTGTGGTCTGGTCTGTGCCAGAAGAAGAGGAACAGCCAGGGGTAGGGGTAGATGCTGGCGCGGTCGTTGAGTCAGTCGTGGTCGCGAGTCGCGACTGAGCCAGAGACGGTGACAGTGACGATAGCAGTGGCGGCCCCGGTGGTAGAAGAGGTATCCGTAGCGTTCCCTCCCGTTGCAGTAGACTTAGAGCTGATCAAACTTGTCGCCGGGGTTGACAGCGAAAACCATGCACTTATTGCCTTGACGGCAGTACATCCACGTAGGGTCCGTGTCGGAGACGAGGAGATTCGCTTGAGAGAAGTTATTGGATGAGAGAAACACGTCCTGCGCTGGCATTGCTCGCCCACTTTTGTGGTCGAGGGTCAAGATGTCCGGCTGTCCGGGTCCGGTTAACCGGCTATCCGGATGGGTCTGAGTTTTCCCTACCTCAAAAACATGGGAAAAACAGGCGGTTTTGGCCTGGTTTATGAAATGCAAAAACCCATCACAAATAGAAAGTTTTGGCCGTGTTGTTCAACCATTGAATTTACAAGGAACACACTGTGTTGTGCGGCCGTTGTCACCCTGTCTAAACCGGGCAAAAACTCCGAGTTTCCGGCATGATGTCGGCATTCGAAAAGAACTGAAGAACACTGAGTTTTCGACCGTTTTTAGCTATATCAAACACCAAACGGTAACAAGAAGTGTTTGGGGTGATTTTTTTGCCCTCAAACTTGACTAAAACAGGGTGTTTTGGAGTCGTTATCGGCGCACAGTAACACAAGGAACACACATTGTTTCTATAGTGTTGTGGACATCCGGAAACTAAATAAAATCATAATTTTTTGGCCCAGTTTTTTTCACGTTGTGGGACCGCAATCACACACATCAGGAAAAGTGGTCCTGCCATTGAGGAGACTCAGGCCAACTATAGGGCATATAGTTGCCCTAGGACATACAAGTCCAGAATCCTGACAGGTTGCCGTAAGCCACAGTCCACGGGTGCCCCATTCCTGGGTCAACCTCAAGTCAACTTTAACTGACTTGAGTCATGTTTCAGAGACCCCATGTTAACTAATAAACAACTATAGCCTACTCAAGAAAACTTGATATATATCTAAACCAACTCAAAATCAAACAGGGTAAGCTTTGGAAGAACTAATTATTGTTTAGATACAAGCAGTTAATCACAGCAAGTCAAGATTCTGCATGAAATAGCTGAAATTGAAATATACTCGCTACCAATCAATAGAAACTATCTATGAATGCTATGCTAGTAAGTTCGCTCAGTTGGGATGTAATCATCTTCATCCAAGCGGACATGTCTAGGGTGTTTAGCAGGTCATTGTCATTGTCGTGGTGCTCACCCATGTTCACACCGGTACGTGTCGCCGTCTTCGTCCTAGGTGCTCGTTGTCGTACTGGTCTGGGTGCTCCCATCAGGCTTGTCGAAGTGCACATGCACACTGTTGGGCTTGACCAGGTGCTTGTCATCGTCCTGTTGGTTTGGGAGCTCTATCATCCTTGTCCTGCTGCTCGTGTCATCCTCAGTTGGGATATCCTTGTTGGGTACCCGTCCTTGCTGGTGTTACCATCTCGTCTCCGTGCTGTCCTAGTGGGCCGGTGTTCATGTCCTTGGCCGGAAGTTGGCGCCGTCGCGCTCGTCCTAGTGCTGGCCGTCACGCTCATCATGGTATCGGCGTTGTCCCGGTACTGGCGTCATCGCGCTCGTTCCGGTACTGGCCTTGTCGGGCTCATCCTGGTATTGGTGTTGTCGTGCCCATCCCGGTACTGGCGTCGTCGCTGGTCCCAGTGCTTACTTCAAAATGTATGAAGAGGAAACAATTCAACCAACGTACCCTGCAAGCGTTCCGCTATGAATATATGTCGCTGGTCCCAGTGCTTGCTGGTGTCGTCGCTCGTGCCGATGTTGGCGTCGTCGCTCGTGCCAGTGCTGGCGTCGTCGCTCGTCCCCATGCTGGCGTGGTTGTGCTCGTTCCGGTGCGCCAGTGCTTGCGTCTGTGCCCGGTAGTTGGCGCTGTCGCGCTCGTCCTCGTCGGGTACTAAGATGGAGATAGGATGGATATTGGTCAGTAAGCATCAGAAAAGAAGACACAAACAGCGCACCTGAAGCATGGCATGAAGATGGTAGTGGGCAACGTATAGTCCGGAGGTACTGGGCTCAGCCTTCAGGTATGCGGTAAGGGTGGTATCTATGGACGACACGTTAACAAGTGGTGTCGTAGACGGCGAATAGGACATCTTACCGTCGATGCCCAAAGCCAAGTCCCCACGGCCGACTTACATCTGAGAAACGGACAATAAATCAGTAAAATTATACCCAGAGCGAACGACAACACACCTCTCGCCTGCTGCACAATATCCAAGGATGAGAAGCGGACACAAAAATTCTGACAAAGGTGTCAGTGCGTCGTCATGCTCGTCCCGGTACTTACCTTGTCGTGCTCGTCCCCGTCTCGGTGCTGGTGTCCTCATCCTTGTCCCAGTACTGGTGTCGTCGATTGTCCTGGTACTCGGGTGCTTGCTGGGATGCCCGTGTTGTTGTCGTATTATCCTCATCCTGGCATGAAGATTCGTTAGTAAACATCAGGAAGAAACATGAACAGCACCCGAACTATACTTTCCCTCACAATGAAGATGGTGGTGGTGGATCGTCTGGTGGACGGTGGTGGTAAGAGGAAGACGGAAGTGATCGAACTTGGGCCCAGAGCCGAACATACCCATGATGCTGACGTGGCCAGTGGTGCGTGTCGCAACGGTAAGAACAAGATGCAAATTTAACAGCCAGCCCACAGAGTCCTGCTCAAGGTCGGCCTGACTCTACATGGGCTGGCTGTCAAAGTTTATCTCAGTGCAATGCCAACAGTTTCGAGGCGTCGATCACGCATGATGGTGGTAAGAGGCTAAGAGTAGTGTAGGTCACGGTGCTGCACATCTTGTTCGAGCGTTAGTCCTGGATGTTCTCCTGCCACACCATTACAGCACTAGTTGTATTTAACTGTGCTAGCTGTATCTTGTCCCTTGTACTGCACAAACGATATCGTGGGTGAGAACAGTTTGTGTTACATGGTGAGTTTCCCATAGGGAAACTCTCCAAGATCGTCACATCCACGTACATTCATGCCCGCCGACCATCCTCGAGCAATTGCACGGGGCCAGTCGACGTGCATGACAGGTACCGGAAAGGCGGGAGGAGACACTGAAATGCAGTAGAGTTG
>JADNRX010000165.1:0-115122 GCA_015501595.1 Hymenopellis radicata
TTGCGTTCGTGAAAAAGTGCATTTTCGTACCCCCTACCCCAAAATAAAGTGTTCGAGGATTTTTTTTCGAAGTTTCCGGCTGCAGCTTTTGTTTGTAGGGTATCCCAGCCATGTATTTTGCTATTAGAATTCAGTCTGTGAAGCCATACACCCCACCGAAGCGAATAGACTTAATCTCGAGTGCGCACTGCAAGTCAGCACAGCCACACAAGCGTTGAGTCCCAATCAGGCAGGTCCTCTTATCTGCCATCCATCGCTCGCGTACAGAGGACGCCCATCCAGGGGAGCAGAAGACGTCTCCCGCGAAGATGTCAGTAGGATGCGCCAGGAGAGAGGAGACGCACCCGAGAAGATGACCCGCTTGAAGACGCGCCCCAGAGGAGACGCACCCCAGAGGAGTCGCAGAGGAGCAGTCCGCGAAGAAGCACTCACGAAGACAACGCCCACGAAGACGTCTCCGCGAGGATGTCTCTCACGAAGACGCCATCCGAGGAGCCACACCCGAAGAGCCACACCCGAAGAGCACCCCAGACGAGACGCCCCGCGCACCACAGAGGAGAGACGTCTCCCACGAAGACGCCTCCCACGAAGATATCACCACGACGACGCCCCGACGCACCCCAGAGGAGACGTACCCGGCAAGGTCACTCCAGCGAGCCAGAGACGGGTCCACGAAGATGTCGCGCTAGCAGAGAGGAGACGCGCCCGGGAAGCCACGAGCAGCGTTGGTGGGCAGGGTGTGTGACGCGTCGTCCAACGTGGAATCCTGACTGACAGTGATAGACTGAGCAACCGTACACATACACGTCTTGTAATCGGGTACCATGTCGTCGCTTCCCCTTGCGGAAGCCAAAAACATCGCTCAAGTACCGCATATACTCAAATCACAGCCTCCAATGGAGGGAGCGGACAAGCGAAACTTAGTTCTGCCCTTGTCAGCATACCCAATCACAATACAAAGCTCAAAGATCTCGATTTGGCAGGCGCCATGGAGGCGCGTCTTCAAAGTGCCGCGCAATTTGGCATGGTACGCTAGGTGTCAATTCACGATTAATGAAATTCACTTGAACAGAATGACCTTATGCCGAACCACGAGCAACGAGAGTCGATTTACACCAGTCCATGATCATTATCGTGAAATCCCTCATCGAGCATCATCAGAATTCAAGCACCTTGCGAATAATCCTCTGCTGCAGTACAAGCCCCGCCGACCTCTTCCTCTTCATTTTAGGAATCAGCATATCTCCGTTCATTCCGTTGTTGGGAACACACACCGCCTGTACACCTCGCTCATAAATGAGACGTACACAAAACAGCTGGGCCTCGATGCGAAGATGTTTGAGAACTCTTTAATACCCAGTACGTCATTCGAATTCTATTCAACGTCGTAGTTGACTTTTTATCTAAGGTGTCAACTCTAGTGCGATAAATCAGGCTATTCGAAAAGCTCAGATAGCTTTGCGTCGTGCACCCCAACCATTAACTCCAGAACAGAAGCTCATCACGTCACTACAGGTAGACCCCTTTGTTCAACTCAATCCATATGAATAATTCTGTTTGCACAGCTCGGTCCCGGTCTTCTAGATATCATGAAAAACTTTTGTCAAAGCGTCCCTCGATAATCACGTCGGCCGCCCAGACATCCTTGGTTCATGGTCGTCGACTTTCTCTATACTAAACAAAGCGCATCTCGCGAGTGGCGACCCCAAGGATTACCACAGCCTCCTGACTACCCTCGAGACCATGATGAAAGTGTCCTTCCTCGACTGCTGGCGCACCAACTGCGGTTTCCCCTCCATTGAGGCCTTCGCTGCCTCCAACCCCACACCCTCAGATCTCCTCGCCATCGCGCGGAAAATAGCCATCAACCACGCGAAACGCATTGTCCCGCAGGATCGTAACAATCCGGACGATGCGCAATATGCGAGCGAGTACGACACGGAGGAATGCGCCGCGTCGGATACAGTGTTTTACAACGGCAGACTTGGCCTGACCACGCTCCTCCGCATATTTATCCTAAAGTACGCGATCGACGATGCGGATATCGAAGGGCGGAGGATATATTCGGAGTTATAAGTATAGCGCTGACAGGTGGCGGCAAGGATGCGTGGGCTGAAGAGCTCTTTCATTATATTCATGGCATCAAGTGCCTGTGGCCGGAGCCGTTTGCGTAAGTCCGGGTTTTCCTACCTATGCTCTACGTTGGCTGAGTGGATCCTAGGGATATCATGCGCGACAGCCTCATCATCAACATATTCCGGGAGGGCTCGAATGCGCAGGCGGCTGATGTTTCCAAGGAATACCTGTCTGCGTATGCCAAGTTGAAGCCGATTGTTTGTGTATCACCAGTCACGCCCTAATGTTGCTTGTAGTACTTTATAACGGTGAACGACGCGCCCGCGGATTTGTGGCACAAGGCCGAGAGCGTGGAAGACGCCGTTGGTATCGTTGACGCGTTTGACGCGTGGATGAACCGCGATCAACCTCAAGGCTGCGTCGTTCAGTAGGCCCGAGCTTGTCTTGGTGATGGAGCACTATAGCTGGCCATAATTGAAAATTGCTTTATTTGGAAATTGCCGACAGCCGTCGCAGTCAAGCACGCTCCGTGCCATTTTTCGGGAGAATATGGAGGATAACTCGGTGGTGGCAATTAGGGTAGAAGGGCAGCGAGTGTAGCAGCTGCGGTGAGTGCTAGTGCTATGGGTAGCAGGCGAGACGAAGCAATATAGTCCACTATGCATCAATGAAATTGTAGTTCATTCAAAAACAGAATAAAACAGATCTGAACCAACGAAGAATGCACATTCCGAGGAAACAATACACTAAGGTGGATCTGGCATGGGACGTGCTCGAGTGCTCGACCGCCTTGATGTCAGCGTAGCAGAGGAGCCCGCCACAGACCCTCTGATTGCTGTCGAATGAAAAACAGATTTTCGCAGATGACAATCTGTATTTCGGTCACTAGTTTACAGACCTGTAGTACTGAGGCTGTATAAAACAACAGTAGGAATCTCTGGCTACGGTCGCGTCGCGCAAGCCCGAGGCGGAGGGCTCTATCGCGGCGATCTTCACATCGCTTGACGCCAACAAAGGTGCGGACGGGCTGCCTGAGCGCTTCGGCCAGCTCAAGCGCGACATATTCCACGACGACCTCGTGCAGAGCTGGCGCGAAGTCGTCGCGGAGCTCGAGGTGGTCACTGACAAGGTCGTTGCCAAAGGATCTGAGGTAGGCGTCGTGGGCCTTTCAGTGTTAACCCTCACGTCTCTGACCTGCTGTGAAGATTATTCCCAAAATCCGTTCGCGTTCGACTTGAGAATTTTCCCGACCTCCCGCCCATAAATCGCGCCACATCTGGCGGGTCCGGCGTGATTTGCACGGCGACAACGATGGCATGGTCTCCATCCTGTAGGAGCATTCGTCCGAGTCTGGGCTATCTGCGTCCTCGGGAGCTAGTCTAGACGATGAAATCAGCATTTGAAGAAATGAGTCAAATTTACAAGTCTCACCTCAACATGACGAGGTCAACGGCGGGGTCCATACTTGGGATAAAGCAGCTCCAAGGTGTTGGTCAGGGGGGCAAGAAATTGAAAGAGATATCTGTGTAAAGGCGGTTAGCTACGGCCACGAGAGGGATGTTTATCTCCTTACCATTGACATAAGTAACCATGTAAACGGCCAAGTACTACACAATCTATACTGAACGGGAACTAGTCAGCAAAGGTAACTCAAGTAGTCGGAATTTCACTTGCCTATCAAACACGGGGGCATATAGACAAGGTTCAGTCTTGGTTCAGTCGGTACGGCGCAGATCGACACATGCTTGTCATGTAACCTGCATCGATGTAGTCGCGACGACTTACCATACTTGCGTGAAACAAGAAATCCCGCATCAATGAGTATATCCGAGGCGGTAATCATATCTTGAGGCAAACGATTAGTGTTTCCGTCACGGAAGCATCTCCAGTAATGTTGCAGCGTTCCAGCCGGCACGCAGCCAAACTGTCTTTCACCGGCACGTAGCCAAATGAGTTGTTACGCCTGTCCACCGTGAGCCGAAGACGGATTTCACATCCCCGGCGCAGAGCCAAGTTCACGTCGTCGTCCGCAGTCAAGTCCAGTGTTTGACGGCCGCGAGACAAGTGCCGAGTCGAGGTATTAGTACAAGCTGTAAGTAAGGTCAGTATTGAATGTCATATCTTATCAAATGACACTCACGATTGAACAAGAGGGCGGACGCGACGTCCTTTCTGTAAATACGTGAGTAAAAGCGTAGATAAGTAGCGTGGTGACGAGCAACTCACCGATGAAATAGAAAGCAAAGGTAAGCCCCCAATACTTAGGACAATGTTGTCGACATATGTCGGGCATAACCACACAAGGCCATAAGTTTCCCCCCGCCCTCTCGTGGATCACTGGCAGCCGGCGCGAAGCCAAACTGTCATTCACCGGCACGGAGCCAAATGATTCCGTTGAAGGTGACAGCAGGTCGTTTCATTCGTTAACTGAACACAGTCCTGCAGAAACATGACAGTGGTGAGTAGTCGTGCAACAAGAAAAGGAAAGCCTTACCGACGTGAACAATGGCAGCGATAAGGGTACACTAATACCACTCGATAAGGAGACTGTTACGAAGAGGGCTATGCAACGGCTTACCCTTTGTGTTTACATTACTGAGTGGCCCACGGCGTCCCGAACAACTTGTGGTGTTACAAAGCTGTAATTGAGCATCAACACCTGTCGATAAGAGCAGTAAGTCAAATGAAAGAACGGGCGAGCGAGTCTAACATACCTCTTCTTGGTGTTGACCCGACTAAGACTATATCAAGAGTTAGACTTCGGGGGCGACGAAGAGTGTAACAAGACAAGCGTACCAGGTACGCAAACAGTTCCTAGTCGAACGGGAGCGTGCGTCTTGTCTGACGATTTATCCAGAGGCAGGCGGAACCTAGGCGAGTCGGACTGTGACGGGAATGAGTTCACGAGTCAGAAGACGAAATCAGGCGACTCACCGTGCTAGTCGAGGCGGCAAGCTTCAAGTCCATAGTCGTGTCGATAGACTGGAAAGCCGTGGTAAGTCGAGCATAACAACGAAGACATAAGAGACCTTGCCTGTGGGTTTTTGAGGAACATTCCACGGGTACGGTTGAACGTGGTGCTCCCAGTTGGCGAAGACAACAGTCGGGCAAAGAATCTTTGACGTTTGCAGTCGACTAAATCTGCAGGACAGCGTCGGCAGGTTTGTCCGTGAGAGATGGAGATTTATTCCCGAGGGTGATGGAACCCTTTGACGGCGAGAGCGGCGGGGTATGTCTACGGCTTTCGTGAGTTCAGGACCAATGGAGACAACAAAAGACGTACCAAGAGTCAAGGCCTGACGACAAGTGGGTCTGGGACGAGGTAAGCCGTTGATACCACAGTAAGGAATAACAAAACGCACCAGAGAACGATGCTCGGAGCCCGTATTGCATTCCACACTACACCCCCGTTGGACGCGACAGCCTCAACGACGCGGCGGAATCCTACACAAAGAGCCCTTTCAGTAAGACGGTCGACGACAAGAAAATGAAGTGAACTAACCAGTGTCGAAATAGCAATGAGAGCGGGCGTCGCGAGCGGCGGCGACGACATAAAATGAAGGAAGCCTGTGAAATGTTAATCCAGCTCAATGACGTGTACAAGCGCAAGACGACGAACCAGAGCGGTGAGAAACGGGCTCGAGGGCGGGGCGCTGGAGGCAAGAACGAGTCAACGAGGGTGGTATGATGGTGGTAGGAGGAAACCCACCTGTCACGATCAACGTGACCTTTTTGACCGCGTCGGGATGGCGATGGAGAGCGCGTCGGCAGCGACGTCGAGAGCAGTGCTGGCAATGAGGAAACAGTGATAGAAGACATGGGCATGAATGAGGGAGAAGACAGGTCAAAAGTGGGAAGAAAGGAAGGAAGTAGGTGATGATGGACTTCGGAGGGATTCCATCGCCTTATATATCGTTTCCCAGTAGTCCAGGCTCCACAAGACGTAAATAGATTCCGAGAATCAAGACCCGTGATGCGCGAATACCCGCTGAGCCGAGAACTTTGAAAGTTCCAAGCCAATTATCGTGCCGCCACCCGGACTCATTTCCGTCTCCTACGCGAACTGAGCGCCCTGACAACATAATAGCAACAGAAATAGCTCACAAATAAACATCGAATGTTGAGTCTATGAAGGAACTCAGACCCCGTTGTACGTAGGTAAATAGAAACCAGTTGGACTCACCTCCTCCAGAATGCACTGATTCTGTCATTCCTTTCGTTCGCGCCAAGTCTCCGCGGTACAAAATGCTCCCATCGTTTCAAGGAGAGGACCCTGATCGTCTGATGTGAATCATCTAGAATAAACAGACGGGGAACTGAAAAACTTACAGATTGGTATTTCGTGGCGGCGGACATTCGCACCGCTTCGCGTTGTGTTCTGGGCACGGAAAGTAGTCGGCGTTTACGTTCTGATGAAATATAATAGGGTCAGACTTAAATTGAAGCTAATGAACCACGGAAAAGGCAGGAACCTTCTGAGTGCCAAATTGAATTCTGGATTATTGTCGTGTAATTGTCCAATTACAGCCGATACGACACCACACGTAAGGCTACACAAGGTTTATACAAGTGCGAGAGTCGCCATTTAGGGACGGCTTTGGCGGGAAACGCGAATTGCGCAAAAGTGTCGGAGGGATGGAGGAGGAGAACGATCACTTGCGTCATTTCCCCGCATCCGAGAGTCGAGAGATAAGATAGAAAATACCCCAGACGCGTCATAGGGCCAGGAGATCCTCGTGCTATCGATGCTCAGGGTCCAAGACGCCTCGCTGAGCGTTGACGCGAAAAGCGGGCGTAAAAGCGCGTTCAATGGTCCAAGTACCGTCGGAATTCGGCTTACGTAAGGCACAGAGTGATATCCAGGTAAATTCAGGTCTAGAAGCGTTGGCAGAGAGCGGGAAAGCAAAGGTGCGCGTTGGTGTAACCGACTCGAGATCGGAGTGGTCGTGGTTCGAGTGCAAGATTACCCGATCACCTGGGGTGACCTGGGCTCGATCTATGACTTACAACATGACATTTCCCCGTCAGTTCCGAGACGATAGAGCTTCTGGAACAGGTACCCAGCTTGGTATACCTGCTGAGTGAGCGGAGTGAATATCCCACGAAGGACACGCGATATCCTCCTGGCGACACCACGGACATCATGTCCAGGGTTCATATTACCGATCGCGCTAGTCTCTGTGTTCGCCCTTTTCGAAGTTTTTGAGAAGTCAACATTGGAGTTTTCAGCTGAACACGCTTCGCCGTTAATGTCAACAAGTGATATACAGGTAAGTCCGGTCTTTTCTCCGATTCTGGGTCATTACCATGTTTTAGTAGGAACTCTTGCCGTACTTTCCGTCTCATGGACAGCTTCTCGAGTGTCTTTAACAGCATGATATTCCAACATATGTATTTTTACTGTAATCTAAGTAACACTTTCGAAGGCCATAGTAACAACATTTACACAATTGCAGTCATTTCACATATGAAGAAGTTGGGAAATCACATCGTATTTCGCTACGCTACAACAAGATCTTTCTAGCGACGGTATTTCGACTGATGGACCTACTACCGCCTCAGCCCGGACATAATAACCCCTCGAAACCGCATGCAAGATGAAGCTACAAATCCCGGAAGCAATACCGCGACGCAGTCGCCGTCTGTACGAGAGCCAACGACCAATCAAAACTCGAAGATGATTGAGCAGAATTAGAAGGACGAACCTTGTGCCCCTCGTCGTTGAATATTGCCGATCTTGTCAACAGAGGCCGTGTCCGTGGGTCTAGTTGAGGCCGCTGTAGGTCCAGGACTCGTCCATACTGATGTCGTCCTAGTCGTTACGCGAATTCTGCAAGTGTGGCGCTTTGTTCAGGGAGGTCATCCAAACGGCAGCAGTGAGAAGCTCGCAGCGCGAGCGCAGCGGCGAATAGCCGCTGGTCACTGCTGCCAATATCCTGAACCAATCATCGACCGTCAGCATAAGAATTCAGGCAGGTAAAGGCCTGTAAAGGCACGTACTCGAAATGAAGTCCCGGATAATGTTCCGAATGCGGCGAGAATACCGAACGTGAAGAGATCCAGATCTCCGTCAACGGCGTAGTTTATCCGGGGTGAAGGGGCGGCCGTAAGTCCATGCGAAATAATATCGCTTGTTGGTTCCCCAGAAGTCGGGATATCGGTCTTGAAACGCGCGTGAAGGAGTCCAGTCAGGCGGACATCGTGGAGGGCGCGAAGCGCCCGATTTGATTCCTGGCACGGTGTCATGTTCAAAACGAGCGAATTCGAAGCCAAGACATACCGAATTTGAAGGAAAGACGGCGCTGAACTCTAGAGGAAATTCATGTCAGGAACACTTGCCAAATGAACCCGTAATTCTTACTTTTTCCTGAAAAAAAAAAGCCCGGCCGGCGAGGCCACCCCACGCCGTAGACGTTCAATAGCCTGTGTTCGAAAAGCCGAAGTCTTGAGGTGGGGTGGCGGCGGCCAAGGAGGCGGCGCAACCGCCTCTTCGTCTAGGCGCGAAAGACCGTCCATTGCGTAAGGGATCTCATCAGATCTACGCACGAAATGAAGTCGATTTGATCTAAGAAGGGTCAGAAATGCGACCGGAAAATGATGGAAAGCAAGCACCATTTTCCTGGAAAAAAAGCCCGGCCGGCGAGGCCACCACACGCTGGAAGGAGATGGATATCTCGTGTTCCACTCTAGACGTCTTGAAGTAGAGGCGCCCACGTCGTCGGTCGCGTGTCGGGAGGCGGCGCAGCCGCCTCTGCGTTTCCCAAGGAATCGTAAGGCGCATAGCTCGGGCGCAATTTGAACCAAATATCAATGCGAGATCTGATGCAACGGGTCAGAAATGAAGGGGGAATAGCAACACAAAATACGCACCATTTCACCAGAAAAAATGCCGGTCCGGCGAGGACACCACACGCCGTTCTCCTTCGAGTTTTCGTTTCCGGTCCATTTGAAAGTTGGCACATCGAGGCGTCGTAATTCCAAGTTGCAGGTCCAGAGGATGAAACGGATAATGATTGTCTTGAAAATACGTCAAAATGGAGAAAGAAAAGGACGAAAACCACACACTTTTTCCTGAGGTTCATGCTATCCCAGTTCCAAGAATTGTCGTTCTGGGGTCTTGCAGTCGAAGGGTAAGTCGTTCCGCGCAAAATGAAGCCTTCAAACGGCTGCGAAACGCGTCGTGTTCCGGTTTGGCGTTTTTGCAGATGATGGCGGGAGGAGAACGTTGAACTGCCTCATTGGGCACGATCGACCGGTCCTTCTTGCTTCCTCTCAGTCACGTCGCGTCAAGACGCTGCCCATTACGCTCGTCTCCATGACTACACCCTGTCAAAAAAAATAGTCAGCTTTGGAATATGAAACCACACTGTACACGCACCTGGAAACTTTTGCATCTAGTCGCTCTACCACTGTCTCAACCTTCGTCTCGTGTATCGCTCGACGTCCCGCTCCTTCTGCGAATTCTGACCCCGGATCTGCGTAAATTGAGCTGCTCGACTCTGCTTCTGCCTTTTGCGAATTCCGACACCGGATCTGCGAGCCCTGGAACAACAGAGTCTTCAGCAGGCGAACGGCACCCAGACGACAACTAACGTACCGACCGTGGAACTCCAAACTCGAATGTGGACAAATTGAGCGGCTATGGTCTCGCGACGCACTCTGTTCGCCTTGCTACCGCTTGAACAGCACCGACTGTATGAAATCTCAGCGGGCGAACAGGGCAAAGACGACGGATGGCTTACCCAAAAATTCTAAACCCGGATCTGGACGAATTGAGGGGCTGTCTCTACATCACGCGAGCTCTTCGAAACTCCCGTCAATACCTCAAAGAATGTATGGAATTTCAGTGGGTGAACCGACTCAAGGCGACAACTGACTTACCGTCACTGAACAATCCCAAAATCCAAACCCGAATCTGGACGAATTGAACGACTATGTACGCGTCTCACAAGCCGTCAAAGACCGTATGAATATTCCCGGGTGAGAGACTCTTTTAGTGCAGGAACCACATTAACAGGTAAGCTTACCAGCTCGTTGTAGACATGTCGGAAGGCTGAAAATGTCCCGAGACGATAGAATTGCGGCAGACGAGCCGGCTCGAGAGCGAGACAGGTCGACTTGCTGTGCTGTTCAAGTCGAACTGGAAGTGCCAACGACGAGACGTAGTGACGGGAGGAACGAATGAGCTTGCCGAGACCGTGCATTACTTACCCAAACACGGCGGATTTTCGCGATTCAGGGCTCTAGACTCTGCTTCGTAAGACCCTGCCCGCCGCATCGCAAGACACTTTCCTGTTCAATGTCTTGTTCAATTTCATTGTCCGGTTTATTCATGACATTGTCCTTGATTTTCCCAGTCGACAGACACCAAGAATGCCTTAATGGAAACTAACCATTCTATGTACACACCTCTATTCCTGGACTGGGCAAGGTACAGAAGGATCGTCCCTGCCTACTTCCAATATTGCAATGACGGAGTGGTGAATTCCTTTGAGCTGCTAGTCTGGCATTTGGGCATCAGAACGGGACATTCAGTATATGTATCAAAAGCTACAAGTCAGCGCTATTGAACGGTATGGAGGAGAAGTCGAACAGACACAAAGAAGTGTGGCGCAACGCGGCATGCCAAGTCTGCGTCTAGACTCGCTACGTAAACCGCGTCGGAGTTCAAGTCACGGGAAATTGGTCTTGGGAGGGTATATAAACTGTCTGGACAGACCAGAGCCATATCCCATTCTTTCCTTCCCACTTCTCTCTGTAGTAGCATTACTGACCACACTTGATAAACAGCACGCTCCCCGGAACCCTTGGACTAACCTTCCACCACCGGGTTGGCCGCGGGGTCCTTGGGGATAGAATGGGGGCATGTTAGACGTCCCACATGGTGGTGCGCCGTCTTCTTCGGACGTTCACACAAAGACCTCCTCTCGAGGCCATCAGTCTAAACAACCGGTGAGAGCCAAGAGGATCCCCGAGCCAGAGGGTTGGCTTGGGGATTCTTTTCGGTTCTTTGGGGCCCTTTAGGCCGGACCCGTCACGCCCGTATGATGTATGATTTTGTGGACTTGCGTTCGTGAAAAAGTGCATTTTCGTACCCCCTACCCCAAAATAAAGTGTTCGAGGATTTTTTTTCGAAGTTTCCGGCTGCAGCTTTTGTTTGTAGGGTATCCCAGCCATGTATTTTGCTATTAGAATTCAGTCTGTGAAGCCATACACCCCACCGAAGCGAATAGACTTAATCTCGAGTGCGCACTGCAAGTCAGCACAGCCACACAAGCGTTGAGTCCCAATCAGGCAGGTCCTCTTATCTGCCATCCATCGCTCGCGTACAGAGGACGCCCATCCAGGGGAGCAGAAGACGTCTCCCGCGAAGATGTCAGTAGGATGCGCCAGGAGAGAGGAGACGCACCCGAGAAGATGACCCGCTTGAAGACGCGCCCCAGAGGAGACGCACCCCAGAGGAGTCGCAGAGGAGCAGTCCGCGAAGAAGCACTCACGAAGACAACGCCCACGAAGACGTCTCCCGCGAGGATGTCTCTCACGAAGACGCCATCCGAGGAGCCACACCCGAAGAGCCACACCCGAAGAGCACCCCAGACGAGACGCCCCGCGCACCACAGAGGAGAGACGTCTCCCACGAAGACGCCTCCCACGAAGATATCACCACGACGACGCCCCCGACGCACCCCAGAGGAGACGTACCCGGCAAGGTCACTCCAGCGAAGCCAGAGACGGGTCCACGAAGATGTCGCGCTAGCAGAGAGGAGACGCGCCCGGGAAGCCACGAGCAGCGTTGGTGGGCAGGGTGTGTGACGCGTCGTCCAACGTGGAATCCTGACTGACAGTGATAGACTGAGCAACCGTACACATACACGTCTTGTAATCGGGTACCATGTCGTCGCTTCCCCTTGCGGAAGCCAAAAACATCGCTCAAGTACCGCATATACTCAAAATCACAGCCTCCAATGGAGGGAGCGGACAAGCGAAACTTAGTTCTGCCCTTGTCAGCATACCCAATCACAATACAAAGCTCAAAGATCTCGATTTGGCAGGCGCCATGGAGGCGCGTCTTCAAAGTGCCGCGCAATTTGGCATGGTACGCTAGGTGTCAATTCACGATTAATGAAATTCACTTGAACAGAATGACCTTATGCCGAACCACGAGCAACGAGAGTCGATTTTACACCAGTCCATGATCATTATCGTGAAATCCCTCATCGAGCATCATTCAGAATTCAAGCACCTTGCGAATAATCCTCTGCTGCAGTACAAGCCCCGCCGACCTCTTCCTCTTCATTTTAGGAATCAGCATATCTCCGTTCATTCCGTTGTTGGGAAACACACAACCGCCCTGTACACCTCGCTCATAAATGAGACGTACACAAAACAGCTGGGCCTCGATGCGAAGATGTTTGAGAACTCTTTAATACCCAGTACGTCATTCGAATTCTATTCAACGTCGTAGTTGACTTTTTATCTAAGGTGTCAACTCTAGTGCGATAAATCAGGCTATTCGAAAAGCTCAGATAGCTTTGCGTCGTGCACCCCAACCATTAACTCCAGAACAGAAGCTCATCACGTCACTACAGGTAGACCCTTTGTTCAACTCAATCCGTATGAATAATTCTGCTTGCACAGCTCGGTCCCGGTCTTCTAGATATCATGAAAACTTTTGTCAAAGCGTCCCTCGATAATCACGTCGGCCGCCCAGACATCCTTGGTTCATGGTCGTCGACTTTCTCTATACTAAACAAAGCGCATCTCGCGAGTGGCGACCCCAAGGATTACCACAGCCTCCTGACTACCCTCGAGACCATGATGAAAGTGTCCTTCCTCGACTGCTGGCGCACCAACTGCGGTTTCCCCTCCATTGAGGCCTTCGCTGCCTCCAACCCCACACCCTCAGATCTCCTCGCCATCGCGCGGAAAATAGCCATCAACCACGCGAAACGCATTGTCCCGCAGGATCGTAACAATCCGGACGATGCGCAATATGCGAGCGAGTACGACACGGAGGAATGCGCCGCGTCGGATACAGTGTTTTACAACGGCAGACTTGGCCTGACCACGCTCCTCCGCATATTTATCCTAAAGTACGCGATCGACGATGCGGATATCGGAAGGGCGGAGGATATATTCGGAGTTATAAGTATAGCGCTGACAGGTGGCGGCAAGGATGCGTGGGCTGAAGAGCTCTTTCATTATATTCATGGCATCAAGTGCCTGTGGCCGGAGCCGTTTGCGTAAGTCCGGGTTTTCCTACCTATGCTCTACGTTGGCTGAGTGGATCCTAGGGATATCATGCGCGACAGCCTCATCATCAACATATTCCGGGAGGGCTCGAATGCGCAGGCGGCTGATGTTTCCAAGGAATACCTGTCTGCGTATGCCAAGTTGAAGCCGATTGTTTGTGTATCACCAGTCACGCCCTAATGTTGCTTGTAGTACTTTATAACGGTGAACGACGCGCCCGCGGATTTGTGGCACAAGGCCGAGAGCGTGGAAGACGCCGTTGGTATCGTTGACGCGTTTGACGCGTGGATGAACCGCGATCAACCTCAAGGCTGCGTCGTTCAGTAGGCCCGAGCTTGTCTTGGTGATGGAGCACTATAGCTGGCCATAATTGAAAATTGCTTTATTTGGAAATTGCCGACAGCCGTCGCAGTCAAGCACGCTCCGTGCCATTTTTCGGGAGAATATGGAGGATAACTCGGTGGTGGCAATTAGGGTAGAAGGGCAGCGAGTGTAGCAGCTGCGGTGAGTGCTAGTGCTATGGGTAGCAGGCGAGACGAAGCAATATAGTCCACTATGCATCAATGAAATTGTAGTTCATTCAAAAACAGAATAAAACAGATCTGAACCAACGAAGAATGCACATTCCGAGGAAACAATACACTAAGGTGGATCTGGCATGGGACGTGCTCGAGTGCTCGACCGCCTTGATGTCAGCGTAGCAGAGGAGCCCGCCACAGACCCTCTGATTGCTGTCGAATGAAAAACAGATTTTCGCAGATGACAATCTGTATTTCGGTCACTAGTTTACAGACCTGTAGTACTGAGGCTGTATAAAACAACAGTAGGAATCTCTGGCTACGGTCGCGTCGCGCAAGCCCGAGGCGGAGGGCTCTATCGCGGCGATCTTCACATCGCTTGACGCCAACAAAGGTGCGGACGGGCTGCCTGAGCGCTTCGGCCAGCTCAAGCGCGACATATTCCACGACGACCTCGTGCAGAGCTGGCGCGAAGTCGTCGCGGAGCTCGAGGTGGTCACTGACAAGGTCGTTGCCAAAGGATCTGAGGTAGGCGTCGTGGGCCTTTCAGTGTTAACCCTCACGTCTCTGACCTGCTGTGAAGATTATTCCCAAAATCCGTTCGCGTTCGACTTGAGAATTTTCCCGACCTCCCGCCCATAAATCGCGCCACATCTGGCGGGTCCGGCGTGATTTGCACGGCGACAACGATGGCATGGTCTCCATCCTGTAGGAGCATTCGTCCGAGTCTGGGCTATCTGCGTCCTCGGGAGCTAGTCTAGACGATGAAATCAGCATTTGAAGAAATGAGTCAAATTTACAAGTCTCACCTCAACATGACGAGGTCAACGGCGGGGTCCATACTTGGGATAAAGCAGCTCCAAGGTGTTGGTCAGGGGGGCAAGAAATTGAAAGAGATATCTGTGTAAAGGCGGTTAGCTACGGCCACGAGAGGGATGTTTATCTCCTTACCATTGACATAAGTAACCATGTAAACGGCCAAGTACTACACAATCTATACTGAACGGGAACTAGTCAGCAAAGGTAACTCAAGTAGTCGGAATTTCACTTGCCTATCAAACACGGGGGGCCATATAGACAAGGTTCAGTCTTGGTTCAGTCGGTACGGCGCAGATCGACACATGCTTGTCATGTAACCTGCATCGATGTAGTCGCGACGACTTACCATACTTGCGTGAAACAAGAAATCCCGCATCAACGAGAATATCCGAGGCGGTAATCATATCTTGAGGAAACGATTAGTGTTTCCCGTCACGGAAGCATCTCCAGTAATGTTCCAGCGTTCCAGCCGGCACGCAGCCAAACTGTCTTGCACCGGCACGTAGCCAAATGAGTTGTTACGCCTGTCCACCGTGAGCCGAAGACGGATTTCACATCCCCGGCGCAGAGCCAAGTTCACGTCGTCGTCCGCAGTCAAGTCCAGTGTTTGACGGCGGCGAGACAAGTGCCGAGTCGAGGTATTAGTACAAGCTGTAAGTAAGGTCAGTATTGAATGTCATATCCTATCAAATGACACTTACAATTCAACAAGAGGGCGAGACGCGACGTTCTTCCTGTAAATACGTGAGTAAAAGCGTAGATAAGTAGAGTGCGGATGAACAGCTCACCAATGAAAGGCCAGCCCCCAATAAGACAATGTCGGGGTATAACCACACTCTCAAGGCCATAAGTTTCCCCCCGCCGTCTCGTGGATCACTGGCAGCCGGCGCGAAGCCAAACTGTTATTCACCGGCACGGAGCCAAATGTTTCCGTTGAAGGTGAGAGCAGGTCGTTTCTTTTGTTGATGAACGCCGTCCTGCAGAAACACGAAGTGGTGAGTAGTCGTACAACAAGAAAAGGAAAGACTTACCGACGTGAACAAGGCAGCGGTAAGGGTACACTGATACCAGCCGATAAGGAGAGTGTTACGAAGAGGGCTATGCAACGGCTTACCCTTTGTGTTTGCATTACTGAGTGGCCCACGGCGTCGCGAACAAGCGGTGTTACAAAGCTGTAATTGAGCATCAACACCTGTCGATAAGAGCAGTAAGTCAAATGAAAGAACGGTGCGAGCGAGTCTAACATACCTCTTCTTGGTGTTGACCCGACTAAGACTATATCAAGAGTTAGACTTCGGGGGCGACGAAGAGTGTAACAAGACAAGCGTACCAGTTACGCAAACAGTTCCTAGTCGAACAAGAGATCGTGGAGCCTGTCTGACGATTTATCCAGAGGCAGGCGGAACCGAGGCGAGTCGGACTGTGATGGGAATGAGTTCACGAGTCAGAAGACGAAATCAGGCGACTCACCGTGCTAGTCGAGGCGGCAAGCTTCAAGTCCATAGTCGCGTCGATAGACTGGAAAGCCATGGTAAGTCGAGCATTACAACGAAGACATAAGAGAGCTTGCCTGTGGTTCTTTGAGGAGGTCGCCAAACATTCCACGGGTACGGTTGAACGTGGTGCTCCCAGTTGGCGAAGACAACAGTCGGGCAAAGAATCTTGGACGTTTGCAGTCGACTAAATCTGCAGGACAGCGTCGGCAGGTTTGTCCGTGAGAGGTGGAGATTTATTCCCGAGGGTAATGGAACCCTTTGACGGCGAGAGCGGCGGGGTATGTCTACGGCTTTCGTGAGTTCAGGACCAATGGAGACAACAAAAGACGTACCAAGAGTCAAGGCCTGACGACAAGTGGGTCTGGGACGAGGTAAGCCGTTGATACCACAGTAAGGAATAACAAAACGCACCAGAGAACGATGCTCGGAGCCCGTATTGCATTCCACACTACACCCCCGTTGGACGCGACAACCTCAACGACGCGGCGGAATCCTACACAAAGAGCCCTTTCAGTAAGACGGTTGACGACAAGAAAATGAAGTGTGAACTAACCAGTGTTCGAATGGCGATGAGAGAGGGCGTCGCGAGCGGCGACGACATAAAATGAAGGAAGCCTGTGAAATGTTAGCCAGCTTAGCGACGTGTACAGGTCAAAGACGACGAACCAGAGCGGTGAGAAACGGGCTTGAGGGCGGGGCGCTGGAGGTAAGAACGAGTCAACGAGGGTGGTATGATGGTGGTAGGAGGAAACCCACCTGTCACGATCAACGTGACCTTTTTGACCGCGTCGGAATGGCGATGGAGAGCGCGTCGGCAGCGACGTTGAGAGCAATGCTGGCAATGAGGAAGCAGTGATATAAGACATGGGCATGAATGAGGGAGAAGACAGGTCAAAAATGGGAAGAAAGGAAGGAAGTAGGTGATGATAGACTTCGGAGGGATTCCATCGCCTTATATATTGTTTCCCAGTAGTCCAGGCTCCACAAGACGTAAATAAATTCCGAGAATCAAGACCCGTGATGCGCGAATACCCGCTGAGCCGAGAACTTTGAAAGTTCCAAGCCAATTATTGTGCCGCCACTCGGACTCATTTCCGTCTCCTACGCGAACTGAGCGCCCTGACAACATAATAGCAACAGAAATAGCTCACAAATAAACATCGAATGTTGAGTCTATGAAGGACCTCAGACCCCGTTGTACGTAGGTAAATAGAAACCAGTTGGACTCACCTCCTCCTCAGAATGCACTGATTCTGTATTCCTTTCGTTCGCGCCAAGTCTCCGCGGTACAAAATGCTCCCATCGTTTCAAGGAGAGGACCCTGATCGTCTGATGTGAATCATCTAGAATAAACAGACGGGGAACTGAAAAACATGCAGATTGGTATTTCGTGGCGGCGGACATTCGCTTCGCGTTGCGTTCTGGGCACGGAAAGTAGTCGGCGTTTACGTTCTGATAACATATAATAGGGTCAGACCGAAATTGAAGCGAACAGTGGACAACGGAAAAGGCACGAACCTTCTGAGTGCCAAATTGAATTCTGCATTATTGTCGTGTAAGTGTCAATTACGGCCGAAATGACACCACAAGTAGGGCTACACAAGGTGTATACAGGTACTAGAGTCGCGATATTGGGCCGGATTTGGCGGGAAACGCGAATTGCGCAAAAGTGTCGGAGGGGATGGAGGGGGAGAACGACCACTTGCGTCATTTCCCCACATCCGAGAGTCGAGAGATAAGATAGAAACAACCCCAGACGCGTCATAGGGTCCAGGAAATCCTCGTGCTATCGATGCTCAGGGTCCAAGACGCCTCGCTGAGCGGTTGACGCGAAAAGCGGGCGTAAAAGCGCGTCCAGTAGTCCAAGCACCGTCGGAATTCGGCTTACGTAAGGCACAGAGCAATATCCAGGTAAATTCAGGTATCCCAGAGCCCAGCGATAATGGAAATGCAAGGGGTCGAGCGAGTGTAACCGCCGCAAGATCGGAATCGTCGTGGTTCGAGTCCAAGTTTACCCGATCACCTGGGGTGACCTGGGCTCGATCTATTACATCCAACACGACATTTCTCTGTCAATTCCGAGACCATAGGACGTCTAGAACAGGTACGCAGCTTGGTATACCCGCTGGGTGAGCGGAGTGAATATACCATGTAGGACACGCGATATCCTCCTGGCGACACCACGGACATCATGTCCAGGGTTCACATTACCGATCGCACTAGTCTCTGTGTTCGCCCTGGGCGAAGTTTTTGAGAAGTCAACATTGGAGGTTTCGGCTGGACACGCTTCGACATTAATGTCAACAAGTGATATACCCGTAAGTCCGGTCTTTTCTCCGATTCTGGGTCATTACCATGTTTTAGTAGGAACTCTTAGCATACTTTACATGTCATCAACAACCTCTCGAGTGTCTCCAATGGCATGATATTTCAAGATATGTATTTTTACTACAATCTAGGTAACACTTTCGAAGGCCATAGTAACAACATTGGCACGATTTCAGTCATTTCACACAATGAAGAAGTTGGCAAATCACTTCATATTTCGCTACGCTACAACAAGATCTTTCTAGCGACGGTATTTCGACTGATGGACATACTACCGCCTCAACCCGGACATAATAACCCCCTCGAAACCGCATGCAAGATGAAGCCACAAATCCACGGGAGCAATACGGCGACGTAGGCGCCGTCTGTACGAGAGCTAACGACCAATCAAAACTGGAAGTGAACAGAATTAGAAGGACGAACCTGGTGCCTCTCGTCGTTGAATATTGCCGATCCTGGGTGCTAATGCAACAGAGGCCGTGTCCGTGGGTCTAGTGGGGGCCTCTGTAGCCCCAGGTCTCGTTCATACTGATGTCGTCCTAGTCGTTACGCGACTTCTGTAAGTGTGGCGCATTGTTCAGGCAAGTCATCCAAACCGCAGCAGTGAGAAGCCCGCAACGCGGGCGCAGCGGCGAATAGCCGCTGGTCACTGCTGCCAATATTCTAAACCAATCATGAGCCGTCAGCGTAAGAATTCAGGCAGGTAAAGGTACGTACTCGAAATGAAGTCCCGGATAATGTTCCAAATGCGGCGAGAATACCGAGCGTCGAGCGTGAAGAGATCCAGATCTGCATCAACGGCGTAGTTTATCCGAGAGTAAAGGGGCGGCCGTAAGTCCATGCGAAATCGAGCCAAACGAGAATAGCAGATGACAAGCCGCTCCGGCGATGAGACGGCGGTCGCATATCGCGTTCCCCAGAAGTCGAGATATCGGTCTTGAAACGCGAGCGAAGGAGTCCAGTCAGGCGGACGTCATGCAGGCCGCGAAGCGGCCGAATTGATTCCTGGCGCGGTATGAGGTTCAAAATGAAAGAATTCGAAGCCAAGACATACCGAATTTGATGGCAAGACGGCGCTGAACTCTGGGAAATTCATGTCAGAAACACTTCCCAAATGAACCCGCAATTCTTACTTTTTCCTGAAAAAAAAGCCCGGCCGGCGAGGCCACCCCACGCCGTAGACGTTCAATAGCCTGTGTTCGAAAAGCCGAAGTCGTGAGGTGGGGTGGCGGCGGCCAAGGAGGCGGCGCAGCCGCCTCTTCGTCTAGGCGCGAAAGACCGTCCATTGCGTAAGGGATCTCATCAGATCTACGCACGAAATGAAGTCGATTTGATCTAAGAAGGGTCAGAAATGCGAGCGGAAAATGATGCAAAGCAAGCACCATTTTCCTGGGAAAAAAGCCAGGCCGGCGAGGCCACCACACGCTGGAAGGAGATGGATATCTCGTGTTCCACTCTAGACGTCTTGAAGTAGAGGTGCCCACGTCGTCGGTCGCGTGTCGGGAGGCGGCGCAGCCGCCTCTGCGTTTCCCAAGGAATCGTAAGGCGCATAGCTCGGGCGCAATTTGAACCAAATATCAATGCGAGATCTGATGCAAAGGGTCAGAAATGAAGGGGGGATATCAACACGAAATACGCACCATTTCACCAGAAAAAATGCCGGTCCGGCGAGGACACCCCACGCAGTTCTCCTTCGAGATTTCATTTCCCTCATTTGAAAGTTGCCACGTCAAGGCGTCGTAGTCCTGTTGACAGCCGCAAGGTCGATTGTACAGAGAATGAAACGGATCTTGAAAAAACTCAAAATGGAGAACGAAAAGGACAAAAATTACGCACCTTTCCCGCAGATTCAAGCCTGCCCGGCGAGGGCATCCATGGTATTCAGAATCGTGGTTCCAGTCGAAGCGCAAGTCGTTCCGCGGCGGAATCGAACTTTCAAACTGGCGAAACGCGTCGTGTTCCGGGTCGGCGCTTTTGCAGATGATGGCGGGAGGAGAACGTTGAACTGCCTCATTGGGCACGATCGACGGTCCTTCTTGCTTCCTCTCAGTCACGTCGCGTCAAGACGCTGCCCATTACGCTCGTCTCCATGACTACACCCTGTCAAAAAAAATAGTCAGCTTTGGAATATGAAACCACACTGTACACGCACCTGGAAACTTTTGCATCTAGTCGCTCTACCACTGTCTCAACCTTCGTCTCGTGTATCGCTCGACGTCCCGCTCCTTCTGCGAATTCTGCCCCCGGATCTGCGTAAATTGAGCTGCTCGACTCTGCTTCTGCCTTTTGCGAATTCCGAGACCGGATCTGCGAGCCCTGGAACAACAGAGTCTTCAGCAGGCGAACGGCACCCAGCACCCAGACGACAACTAACGTACCGCAAACCCCGACCGTGGAACTCCAAACTCGAATGTGGACAAATTGAGCGGCTATGGTCTCGCGACGCACTCTGTTCGCCTTGCTACCGCTTGAACAACACCGACTGTATGAAATCTCAGCGGGCGAACAGGGCAAAGACGACGGATGGCTTACCCAAAAATTCTAAACCGGGATCTGGACGAATTGAGGGGCTGTCTCTACGTCACGCGAGCTCTTCGAAACTCCCGTCAATACCTCAAAGACTGTATGGAATTTCAGCGGGTGAACCGACTCAAGGCGACAACTGACTTACCGTCACTGAACAATCCCAAAATCCAAACCCGAATCTGGACGAATTGAACGACTATGTACGCGTCTCACAAGCCGTCAAAGACTGTATGAATATTCCCCGGGTGAGAGACTCTTTTAGTGCAGGAACCACATTAACAGGTAAGCTTACCAGCTCGTTGTAGACATGTCGGAAGGCTGAAAATGTCCCGAGACGATAGAATTGCAGCAGACGAGCCGGCTCGAGAGCGAGACAGGTCGACTTGCTGTGCTGTTCAAGTCGAACTGGAAGTGCCAACGACGAGACGTAGTGACGGGAGGAACGAATGAGCTTGCCGAGACCGTGCATTACTTACCCAAACACGGCGGATTTTCGCGATTCAGGGCTCTAGACTCTGCTTCGTAAGACCCTGCCCGCCGCATCGCAAGACACTTTCCTGTTCAATGTCTTGTTCAATTTCATTGTCCGGTTTATTCATGACATTGTCCTTGATTTTCCCAGTCGACAGACACCAAGAACTTAACGGGACCTAACTAGCCTGTGTACACACCTCTATTCCTGGACTGGGCAAGGTACAGAAGGATCGTCCCTGCCTACTTCCAATATTGCAATGACGGAGTGGTGAATTCCTTTGAGCTGCTAGTCTGGCATTTGGGCATCAGAACGGGACATTCAGTATATGTATCAAAAGCTACAAGTCAGCGCTATTGAACGGTATGGAGGAGAAGTCGAACAGACACAAAGAAGTGTGGCGCAACGCGGCGTGCCAAGTCTGCATCTAGACTCGCTACGTAAGTGGTCTGATACCGTGTCGGAGTGGAAATTCATCTTGAGAGGGTATATAAACCGTCTGGACAGACCAGAGGGATATCTCATTCCTTCCTTCCCACTTCTCTGTAGTAGCATTACTGTCATACTGACCACACTTTATAAACGGCCCCTCCCCGGAACCCTTGAGCTAACCTTCCACCACTGGGTCGGCCGCGGGGCTCTTGGGGATAGAAAGGGGAGGGCGTCAGACGTTCCACATGGTGGTACGCCGTCTTCGGACGTTCTGGTAAAGTCCTCAATTGAGGCCACCGGTCTAATCAACCGGTGTGAGCTGAAAGGGAGCCTCCAGTCATTAATTTGACTGGAGGCTCCTTTTCGGCTCATTGGGGCCCACCAGGCCGGACCCTTCACGCTCGTATGATGTATGATTTAAGTGGACTTGCGCTCAGAAAAATGAGCGGCGACCTTACATGATTTGTCATCTTTTTATTTACGCACTTCCGCTGTCTGAATTTCTATGGTAGAGTATCCCAGCAATGTATTTTACGATTAAAGTGCAATCCATGAAGCCGTACACCCTACCAAAGCGAAGATACTTAATCTCGAGTGAATAGCACGGCCGTCAGCACAGCCACACTGGCGTTGAGTCCCAAACAGGCAGGTGCTGTTATCTGCAATCCATCGCGCGCACACATAGGACGCCCACCCAGAGGCGCACGAAGACATCTCCCGCGAAGATGTCAGTAGGACCGAGGAGACGCCATCCGAAGAGCCACACCCGAAGATGCTCCCCACGAAGATGCCCCGGAAGGCACTCGCTTGAAGATGCACCCCAGAGGACTCGGCGCAGGAAGACGCTCCCCGAGAAGATGTCAGCACGACGCGCCAGGAGAGAGGAGACGCACCCGAGGAGATGACCCGCTTGAAGACGCGCCCCAGAGGAGACGCTCCCAGGAAGAGCAGTCGATGGAAGAAGCACCCCAGAGGAGCAGTCCGCGAAGCACCCAGAGGAGACGCCATCCGAGGAGCCACACCCGAAGAGCCACACCCGAAGAGCACCCCAGACGAGACGCCCCGCGCACCACAGAGGAGAGACGTCTCCCACGAAGACGCCTCCCACGAAGATATCACCACGACGACGCCCCGACGCACCCCAGAGGAGACGTACCTGGGAAGGTCACTTCAGCGACGCCAGAGACGGGTCCACGAAGATGTCGCGCCAGCAGAGAGGAGACGCGCCCCGGGAAGCCACGAGCAGCGTTGGTGGGCAGGGTGTGTGACGCGTCGTCCAACGTGGAATCCTGACTGACAGTCTCTGATAGAGTGACTGAGCAACAGTACACATACACGTCTTGCCTTACCATGTCGTCGCTTCCCCTTGCGGAAACCAAAAATATCGCTCAAGTACCGCATATACTCAAGATCACAGCCTCCAATGGAGGGAGCGGACAAGCGAAACTTAGTTCTGCCCTTGTCAGCATACCCAATCACAATACAAAGCTCAAAGATCTCGATTTGGCAGGCGCCATGGAGGCGCGTCTTCAAAGCGCCGCGCAATTTGGCATGGTACGCCAGGTATCAATTAAGATTCCCTACACGATTAACTTGAACAGAATGACCTTATGCCGAACCACGAGCAACGAGAGTCGATCTTACACCAGTCCATGATCATTATCGTGAAATCCCTCATCGAGCATCATCCAGAATTCAAGCACCTTGCGAATAATCCTCTGCTGCAGTACAAGCCCCGCCGACCTCTTCCTCTTCATTTTAGGAATCAGCATATTTCCGTTCATTCCGTTGTTGGGAAGCACACCACCGCGCTGTACACCTCGCTCATAAATGAGACGTACACAAAACAGCTGGGCCTCGATGCGAAGATGTTTGAGAACTGTTTAATACCCAGTCCGTCATTCGAATTCTATTCATCACCGTAGTTGACTTTTTATCTAAGGTGTCAACAGCAGTTCGATAAATCAGGCTATTCGAAAAGCTCAGATAGCTTTGCGTCGTGCACCCCAACCATTGACTCCAGAACAGAAGCTCATCACGTCACTACAGGTAGATCCCTTTGTCCAACTCCATCCATATGAATAATTCTGCTTGCACAGCTCGGTCCCGGTCTTCTAGATATCATGAAAACTTTTGTCAAAGCGTCCCTCGATAATCATGTCGGCCGCCCAGACATCCCTGGTTCATGGTCGTCGACTTTCTCTATACTAAACAAAGCGCATCTCGCGAGTGGCGACCCCAAGGATTACCACAGCCTCGTTACTACCCTCGAGACCATGATGAAAGCGTCCTTCCTCGACTGCTGGCGCACCAACTGTGGTTTCCCCTCCGTCGAGGCCTTCGCTGCCTCCAGCCCCACACCCTCAGATCTCCTCGCCATCGCGCGGAAAATAGCCATCAACCACGCGAAACGCATCGTCCCGCACGATGCTAACAATCCGGACGATGCGCAATATGCGAGCGAGTACGATACGGAGGAATGCGCCGCGTCGGATACAGTTTTATACAACGGCAGACTTGGCCTGACCACGCTCCTCCGCATATTTATACTAAAGTACGCGATCGACGATGGGGATATCGGAAGGGCGGAGGATATATTCGGAGTTGTCAGTATAGCGCTGACAGGTGGCGGCAAGGATGCGTGGGCCGAAGAGCTCTTTCATTATATTCATGGCATCAAGTGCCTGTGGCCCGAGCCGTTTGTGTAAGTTCGGTTTTTTCTACCTGTGCTCTCCGTTGGCTGATTGACTCCAAGGGATATCATGCGCGACAGCCTCATCATAAACATATTCCGGGAGGGCTCGAATGCGCAGCCGGCTGATGTCTCCAAGGAATACCTGTCTGCGTATGCCAAGGTGAAGCCGAAAGTTGTTTGTAGAACCAGTCACGCCCTAATGAATGTTGCTGTCTATAGTACTTCATAACGGTGAACGACGCGCCCGCAGACTTGTGGCACAAGGCCGAGAGTGTGGAAGACGCCGTTGGTATCGTTGACGCGTTTGACGCGTGGATGAACCGCGATCAACCTCAAGGCTGCATCGTTCAGTAGGCGCGAGTACTATCTTTGTTTGTCTGGCGATGGAGCGGCCATAATTGAAGATTGCTTTATTTGGAAATTGCCGACAGCCGTCGCAGTCAAGCACGCTCCGTGCCATTTTTCGGGAGAATATGGAGGATAACTCGGTGGTGGCAATTAGGGTAGAAGGGCAGCGAGTGTAGCAGCTGCGGTGAGTGCTAGTGCTATGGGTAGCAGGCGAGACGAAGCAATATAGTCTACTATGCATGTCAATGAAATTTGTAGTTCATTCAAAAACAGATCTGAACCAACGAAATCCGAGGAAGGAATACACTAATCTATTCCATAAACAGATTGCTGTCGAAATGAAAAACAGATTTTCGCAGATGACCGCCACCTAGAGGCGTGCCTGATCCAGATCTCTGATTGCGCGCGCCAGCGAGCATCCATGGAGCTCGTGAGCCGGCTGGACTAGCTAGATCTCCTCCGTGCTGCCAAAACGTCAGAGCTCCGAAAATTTGTACAGCTATGTATCCACTGTATCTCAATCACATCGCTGCATTTCTTTGCCATTCAGAAGAATAATGTGTCCCAGTGCCGCCCTACAAAGATTCCCCGCGCAAATGTGACGCTTCTCGTGTCATGCAGATATTCGATGGGTGAAGAACTTGGGTGGTAGACCGCTACAGGAGAGACTACTTGATTTTTCGCGTCGTTCCATAAATCAATCTTATTGAAATCCTTTGACTGTCATCCCTTACTGCTTTCATTGCGGCGTAGCCGCCTCGCTGGCGCTCGCATCCGTGGGCATCCCACAGTACATTGCCAGAATAGTATGTTTGGTAGTGTAATACTTTTTCCATTTCGACCTGTTGCTACCTAGCTGTCGCATCGATACTCAAGGAACAGTATAAGACTGTCCACATCCGGGCAACTCTCGTGCAAGAGGAAGTGTGGAGGCTTGTAAGGGTTGTGTTGGTATTTACAGTGTTTAAATTGTTTACAGAATTAAACAGAATTCAACTGTCATATGAGAAAGATATTGGGCTGACCTAGTCCAGGTAAACGCTCGCGTTGCAGAACTTTGGCAATGGCATTGAGAGGGCGACGCACGCCACGCAAGACCACTGATGGCCGCATCACATGTCGTGGGAATGATATCAGAGATCTGAATCAGCACACGCCACCTAGGCCTCCCATGTCGAACCTGTGTCGAAAGCTTAGCTCCATTCCAAAACACGCCTCAAGCTGTCTAAACGCTGCAAGTGCTTGCTTTCAGTATGTAAGTACTCTCTTCCGGGATTTCCGCGTCTTAGTAACGAAAAACCTAGAAGCGAAAAACGATTTTCGAGTCTTACGATTTCTACTTTATGGGACCTCCAAAACCTCTCGCGCGGTAAATATAAGCCGCTACGACTGTCAGCTGCTCTCCATCGTGCGGTCATCCATTGAAATTATCACTAATCCTGAGGGCGTGGCAACGGAGGATGCGTCACGGGGAAACCTCGGATAAATACCAGCCCAACTGGCGATGCCCTCATCTTCTCGCCCCCATCTCCCAGCCTATCTGCTAGCATGCTTTACATCCCGCGCATGTCGCCGCGCGCTTTGACGCGCCCCCTGTCGCGGTCTCTGGCCACGGTCGCGTCGCGCAAGCCCAAGGCGGAGGGCTCCATCGCGGCGATCTTCACATCGCTTGACGCCAACAAGGGCGCGGACGCGCTGCCCGAGCGGTTCGGCCAGCTCAAGCGCGAGATATTCCGCAACGGCATCGTGCAGAGCTGGCGCGAGGTCGTCGCGGAGCTCGAGGTGGTCACTGACAAGGTCGTTGCCAAAGGATCTGAGGTAGGCGCCGTGGTCCTTTCTCACGTCTCTGAGTCTTACCTGCTGTGAAGATTATTCCCAAAATCTCCTACGCTGATATCCGTAAAGGGCTCTCACCTGAGCAGGTCCAGGCCGTCAAAGACGTTGGAAGCGTAATTGTTTCGGGCGCTGTGCCCCCCGAGGTCGGAAAGTTCTCCTTCGGGATTCAACGCGTGCACTAACCTCCTCATAGGAAGCTCTTGCGTGGAAGGCGTCCATCCGATCATATGTTGAAGAAAATAAACCTCGGATTAAAGGTAAACAATGATTATGAAGTTCAACTTCGTATTAAAACCCGGTTGATACTAGGCTTCCCTGAGAACGATGTTCAGGTCTTCGAGCTGTACAACACCAAAGCACAAATGGCAGCGCGTACCCATCCTGCCATCCTCGAGACCCAGCGCACGCTTCTCTCTCTTTGGCATTCCGAAGTCTCGCCGGCCAACGTGAGCCTTACCTCGCCCCTCTCATACTTTGACCGTCTCCGCATCCGGAACCCCGGGGACATGCAGTTCACTTTGGGGCCCCACGTCGATGGGGGATCGCTCGAACGCTGGGAGGACCCAACCTTCCGCTCGTTCTACGGTCGCATTCTCGAAGGAGGAAGCAACTGGCGGCTGCACGACCCCTTCGACGCCGGGAAGCGCATGGGGTCCGTACAGGACCTCTATCACACGCCGTACGCTTCCGTTCTACATTTCACCGTGAGCTTACTGAGCCTCGTGGTTTTAGCAACCAATGCTCGATCTTCAGGCCTTTCCAAGGCTGGACGTCGATCTCTGAGACTGGGCCTGGCGAAGGGACGCTCCGCCTGTTGCCTTTCCTTAAGCTTTCGTCGGCTTATATGCTGCTTCGCCCCTTCTTCCGGCCCTCTGCGTCTGGGCGCCTGTCGGAGTGGGAACTGGACCTCGACACGACGAGCTTCCCCGGCGCGCGCATCGGGACAACGCAAGAGTTGAATCCGAAGACGCACCCGCATCTGCGGCTGGACGAGACCATGGTCGCTGTGCCCAAGGTGCAGCCTGGGGACCAGGTTTATTGTGATTCAATTCTACGTTCAAGAATGCGGACCATCATCACTGATCATAGCTTATAGGGCACTGTGATGTCGTGCATGCCGTTGAAGCTGCACACCAGGGCAAATCCGATTCTTCAGTCATGTATATCCCGGCCGTTCCGCTTACCGTCGAAAAGTGAGGCTTAGACTGAGAGCTGCCATCATTTGAACTTGTGAAGGGACTGACGAGACTGCACTAGCGCCGACTACCTTCGTGATCAACGTGTCTGCTTTGAGAAGGGTCTTCCCCCTCCGTGCGACTGTCTTTCTTTATCTTTAACAGAGCCTCAGACATGCTCATAATTCTTTTCAGCGACTTCCCCGGTGGTGACGGAGAGTCCTACAACACTGGACGTGGAGCCGTCGATGATATCGCAACCGCCGAAGGGCGAAGAGCTGTCGGGTTTGAGCCCTTCCCCACAAATGGAGAGCCTCTCTTCGCAGAAGCGAATCGCGTCTTGGGTCTCTAGTTAATCCAACTTGTGTTCATTCTGCATACCTCTCCCTAGTCAGTGTTGTAACATCTTACTCTTCCTTTCCGTCTCGGTTTCAACAATAACAAATGTCCATTACCACCGCTATCGAATAGAAAGTCCATCGTAATGAAGTAAGGAAAGTGAAGCAAGTCGTTAAAAGTCCTTAATCATGAAATCCCGCCACTCAGTTACCAGCTCCAGTGCCGTTCGTGGCGATGGCCAACGCCTTGAAGGCGGCGAATGACTTGGGATCGTTGTCGGGAGGCGGGTTAATGGCGAACACCATTCCTGAAGCGTAGTCGTGAGTAGACAGCGCGGGGTTGGATTTTAGTGCGACTTACCCTTGCCACAATGACCAGTCTGCTCGCAGTGGATCCAGACAGGTTTCTCGTCAGCAACCGTGACGTAGAATGCCCTGGCCTCGTCAGAATCAGGAGCAACGGGAGTACTGTAAATCACGATGTTAACTCGGAAAGAAAGGGAAGAAAACCAAGACTTACAATCCAGAACTGATACCCGACTCAAGGGGAACACAGGGTGTATCGAATGCCGACTGGGTGACGGTATGGTTCTTTGGGTTGCTGAAGACCAAGTCAGTTCATCTTATTCGCACAATAAGATACCAATCAACTCACAAGTTGAACCGAACGATATCGCCTGGGTCGGCGTAAATGTACTCGGGATCGTACACCAGCTGGCCGTTCGGACCCACAGATACCTGATAAGTCTTGGGCTGCCAAGCGGGCAAAGCCAGAGTCGGGACAACTGCAGCAGAAAGAGCAAGAAGAAAAGCGGATTTCATCATCATGTAAAGAAGCACGTAGGCGCGAAGAAGTTGAAGTTGAAGTTGGAAAGGCGCCGACGGAAGAAACAGAAGAAACAGAAAGTGCTGGTAGAGAAACACAGAGAGCAGCCTGAGCCTCTTATATTGAGCCCTTTGCGCGCATTCCACTGATTCGGGTCGGCAACAGGCTCTGCTAGAGTGTCGTGACTGGCTTGTTGATACACTCAGCATCATGGCATTGCAGGACGAATCATGGGCGAACGATGACCGTTCCACAAGGGAGCAGCTAGCATCCAAGTCAGTGCTTGAGGTCATTCAGAGCTGATTGGTTTCAATGAACTTTGTTTTGCTACACGTGTTGCGAAAATCAACAAACTCTGCCGGTCGAAGCGCATTTGAGGATGAGACCTTCAAAGCAGGTCCAGCACCTTCCCTATTGCGCACCTTCGCTGATGTCATCTCATTCGGAGTGAGAGATATCGAGGACGGGCGTGCAAGAACATGCGATTCCCAGGTCTACACGGTGTGTTTGAAGGCACTCAGGATATGGAGGCCATGAAAGACGTGCCTCAAGTAGCTTAGGCTATCTGCACTATCGTCGCTGCTGCAAGTCATCTAACGGCGCTCGTACAGCCGGCGCAGACGTCTATGATGGCGCCTATAATGCAGGTACCTTGGTAGTAGGTACTGAAAAGCATGAAATAGCGGTCGTCTCAGTTTAACGTATCCGCTGCACTGATCACGGCAGCTGAGCGTGTCCGAAATACTTCGTGAGGTTGGACACTGCCCGAGTTCGAGCGACTGTTTGAGGAGAGCGGCGTGAAACGCCCTGATAGTATGTCATACCAGTCCTTCATTGTTGCAATTCCTTGATATGTACTTACAAATTGAGAATACCTCATTGTTCGACTGATTGGCATTGTGATTCATTCCTGGAGATCTCTCCTAGATCCCTCGTGCAGCGTGCCAGTGGTCCAGCCATAGTTATCTTCGATTAGGGATCGGCAATTTTCTGCGCCCATTGTCCACCCGGCGATAATATCACAAGATGACCCGCTAACACATTACTGTAACAATGGGTCCACATCTCGAGTCCACGTCCACTAACCGAATGTGGCAAAGAAAGAAAGTGGGTTCCAAATTGGGTAACTGTGTGACTGGCATCCCATTGTGACAAGTTCGATCATCTGAATTTGGCAATTACAGTCATTGTCAAGACGCGAACAAAGACTCGCGTCGTCGCGTTATAAAAGCGTGAGTTTCCTGGTCTTTGTTTCTCAACCACTCCCTCATCATGGCGACTTTTCCCCAGCATCAGACCGCGCCCGGGAGATTATTCACGACACCGCGCAAAGCGCCCAGAATGACCCAACAAGGAGCTGCTACATTCAATCTCAACGACCAGCGGTTCTATCTGAAGGAATCCACCACTGGAAACACTGTTCAAGTCCCCGCCGACGCCTACCTTTCCCACTATACCAGTCTCCTCCACTCTCAGCGAGACACCGACGACTTGGTCTCTCACGTTGAAAGAAAGCTCAAGGCAGAGAACGATTTGACCAGAAATGGCTGGGTCGCAACGAACGTTCAAGGGCCTACCGAAGATCGCGTTTTCAAGAGACTGGAGGACATCGCAGAGAGCATCCATGACCACTGCGTGGAGTGGAACAAGACGAAGCGGCATCCCAAGCTCCGGAAACGCACGACTCGTCTCATCTGTCGACCGGGCCATACAACTGCCTCTGAGGTTCGCGGGGGATCTATGAGGACAGATGCCCGGTTCATCCTCCTCGAGGAGGAAGGCAAGACAGTCGATAGCGAGAATGTTCCAACGTCTGCAGTTGCTGGCCCGGCAGAATTCAAGTGCCAGCTGAATGACGAGTTCAGGATTGATGTATGTATCGCGATGTCACTATCATGCCTTGTTTTGACCTCCTTTTTTTAGAACGAGAGCAAAGTCCTTGGAGCTGTCGGTCACATCATCTACGCTGATCCGTGTCGGCGCTCTGTGATGGCCTTCACCATCGAGGACCGTTTTATGCGGTTCTGGTACTTTTCCAGATCGCACATCACTGTATCTGCTGAATTCGATTACCACGCGGTGAGTTGACCTGAGCGCATTTATCCCACCATTTTCTTACAGTTTGTCTCAGAATCCTACGCTCTTCATTCGTTTTGTCATCTTCATGACCTTCGCTTCCCTTGAAGACCTTGGATACGACCCTACCGTTAAGCGCATTCACGTCAGCGAGGAGGAAATTCAATATCGCTTCACCGTCGGCGACAAAGTGTACCAGACCACCGGAGTCATTCACGAAATGAACCTGGACATTGTCACTCGTGCCACGCGGGTATGGGAAGTCGTGGAACTCGGCCCGGGCGACGTACCCATCGGTGGAAGCAAGGTTTTGAAGGACGTTTGGCTTTACTTTGACGCAAAGCCGGAATCGGACATCTACAACGAGATCTTCGCAGCCCTTCGGCAATTGGATGAAGCTGGCAGTGTTCCGGAGAGCGAGCGTCCCCCTCCATTGCAGCCAGGTTCCTCTTTGGAGGAGGATGCGAAACATTATTTCATGACGATCATTTCAGACTCCATTGTCATGATAAATGGACAGCCGGATGAGGCGCAGGAGCCGCCGGCTGGTCACATCGAGTTCTTCTATACTGAGGAAGAGGAAAAGGTTGCGAAGGAGGCTACCATCGAGGGCTCTCAGCGAGGGGACGTCGACGGTTGTACGCCTAAACTCAAGAGGGCCGACGGAGCCGCATATCCGCACAAGAAAAGGACGCATCGACGAATTGTGTTTGAGGAGGTGTGCCGCACCCTCTACAAGGTCTTATCCTACGCCGACTTTGCGAAGGGACTAGCACAGCTTGTCTACGGTAATGTTCGACTATTTTGTTCTCTTCCACAGAACTGACGCAGTCTTATCTCAGGCCTGGCATACATGCGCTTAGCAGGATTTGTTCATCGCGATGTCAGCCCCGGGAATTGCCTGATTTACAAGGGCCAAACCAAGATCTCTGACCTTGAATATGCCCGCCCGTATGCTGCCCCGGGCCATGGCGCTGCCCCGCTCACCGTATGTTTTCCGTCATAAATGTAATATCTTGTGCTAAAGAGGTGTTAGGGCACCCCGGGATTCATGGCAGTGGAATATCAAGTAGGGAGACATCTTTTTGAACTTCCTCGAGTCCTCGTACGTATCCGCCACGGGAAGCCACCGCCCCCCGATCAGGCTGATTGGTTCAAGTTCAACTTTCTCCATGACCTCGAGTCCGTCATCTGGATTTATCTGTGGTTCTTACTGGAAACTCTCCCCGAATCTTTCACCCCAGCGGAGGTTGTACGGCACAAGAAACCTATCCTAAGCCTCTATCATATGCTGTTTGATGGGTCCCTCCGTGGTTCCGCGGACCGTCGCATGTTCATGGAGCATTGCGCGACTGTTAAGGGGCGTGAGTATAAAGAAGTCATAAGCGCTCTTACGGAGGTGCATGGCGTAGACTCCATGATACCCAAAGCCTTACAAGCCTTCCAATGCCTGGCAGGCTGTTATGGTGCGGTGGAATCGTCGAAACCACTTTTTCCGGAGTCCCCACATATGACGCACTGGGACCGTAAAGTGTTTCTGCACGAGTTTTATGAGGACATCCACTTTTACTTCATGGACGTGCACGAGCAGATGAAGGAGAAGACTGATATGGCGCTTCCGATCTGGTACACTGACCAGGAGGCGAAGCACAGGGCTCAGCAGGCAGCGGGCCCTTCGAAGAAGCGTTCTGCGGGGAATGGTCGGAACAAAAGGCCTCGGACGGGTACAGGCCGGGACAGTGAGCCATACGTACCGCCTGTTGTCGCAGACGAAGACGAAGACGAGGAGTCGGACTCTGAGCCACCATCACCCACCGAAGAGAGCCAAAAGAGGAAGGTTGTTGCAGGAAAGAGGAAGAGAGGTGGTCGGGCTTAGGCTTGCGCAGTTTCCCCCAAGATATTTTTCTCTCACATGTATTTCTTCTATATCACGTAGTATTTATTCTATAGGCGCACATATGAATCCACGTTGTACTTTTCATCCGTCTTCTTCCTACAGTGTCACTTATTTACATCATGGGGAAGAAATCGTGCTGGAAGAAGACATCATTGCTCGAGGTACAAGCCGCTCAGTGCCTGTCAGAAGAAAACCGAGTCGCCAACTCTACGAAAACAAAATCTTTTCAGAAGCTATGTGGCCAGACGAAATGAATCACTGGACGTCTCCGGATCCGAGGTACCTCCTGCGACTTTAACGTCCCAGCCAAGTACATAGTATTATAAAGTCCCTCATAGATACACCCAAAAAGTAAGAAAAACGGATAACAACGTATAAAATGGTCCATTGGTAGCATACGAAGCAGCAGCGTTCGTCCCCGACGCAGCGGCACTGGCACTCTTCGTCGAACTCGTAGCAGAAGTCTCAGAGGGCGCGTGCGACGTCGTCGACCGCGTACTGCTGGCGGTACTGATAGTCGAGCTAACGGCAGTACTAGTAGACGATGCACTACCCTGTGAAGACGTGGCGGCAGAAGAAGAAGGAAGCACAGAAGACTAATGGAGAGTAATAAAACGAACTGCCCAAACACGGAAAAAAAGACTTACGGTAGTCGTGGCGGGGATGCTGAGGGTAGCCGCGCCATTGCTAATCGAGCCAACGCCAGCGCACTGTGACGACGCAGGCGCTGGGTGCGCATCAGGAGTTGCGGCGTCTCCTTGGTGGAAGGTCGATGTCCCATAAACGCCCATCGGCTTCAGATAAAGGTCATGAATCAAACGCGTGGAGAGTGACATGTGCATACCTCGCCGCTATCGCCCTCGCACGACTCAAAGGTTCCCGCATCATACCGAGCAGGCATATTCCACGCGCAGCCCATCTCGTCGTAAATGTGCTGACCTGAAATTCACCCCGATGAGACTGCAACGCTGTAGAACAGAGGTAGGTTCTTACAGAATCCTGGTGCGTTGCTCCCCGCAGGATCACAAGCGCGGAAACAGAACTCGCTCGCGGACATGAAGTTCTGGAAAACATCGTCAGTTCGAGTCCAGACGTTGTTGTCATTGACTTAACAGTCCATTCATGCACTTGCTCGAGTTGACCGAAAGCTGTGGAGAACACAAGCCCGCCGATAGGGTTTCCTACAAACGAATGTTAATTAATCATCGCGTCCAGTCATAGATCATGATGTCCCCGACCATTGCCATCTGCTCCGTGGGGATCAAGCTCGCCACCAGCATCGCCCGCTGGGATGTTGAGCTTCGTCAAGTCACCAACACCTGTCGAAACGCTGTCAACTACAGGAGCCTAAAGCCAGACTCAAAAGTGTACACACCTGTCACCTGCACAAAATCTGGCGTTTTGACAAAATGGACACCCTGGATGGCGCCGTCGGGTATCAAGCGAGTACCATAACCGCTCTAGTACACAGTGATGATAAGCTTTCTCGTCCGAGTTCAAGTGCGAAGCGACGATTACCTTCATACACCAAGCAACTTCGATACGCTATCCCCAATCCGTCAATCTTCGAATCTCAAAAAGGTAAGGCGCCTTGCCTCAGTGTTTCCAATCACAGAATCCGCGCCTGGCGAGGGAGGTGCCCACAGACAGCTGATAACAAATTAACACGCATCAGCATCCTGTCAGTATCAACATGGCGCACGCACAAATCATCCACGCTGTTAACTTCCCACTACCATATTAGCGCACGCAACGCACACTCCCAAGATAGACAACACACTGTAAGCATTCTGGCACATCGACGTCTGACTCGACGCCGTCCCGCATTTATTCGTGCCCGTCTGGCCCTCCTCAGTCGTCTCCGGCGCCGTGTCAGGCAAGTACGTCGCGCTATACTGCGCCGACGCGCACGTCAAAAAGAGCGAAAGGAGGACAACAGATTCGAACATCGTCCACAATCAAAGAGCGACAAAAAGTTGGTGGGTGGGAAGGGGAAGAAGACGGCGAGCTTCTGATAGCCAGGAAAGGGGATTTTATCCCTCCAGGGCAGTACTATCTTTAGAACCGCTTTCAGTACGTCGGGGCCCCTTGCCCGTAGGTGCAATGTGCACGAAGGAAGAGCTGCCTAATTCTAAAATAGATTGAGGTTCAAACGCGAGTTTGAATGTGATCGGGATGGGTTGGCCGAGACTTCAACCTATGAACAGGATGAGTGCACGCGGCCAGTCAGATACGAGAAAGGGAGTCGCGTGGACGTTATAGATCGATGCCGTGAACGCTTTAGAGCCTGTCCGGTGTCAGTCGGTCCAACAGCAAGAATGACTGACGGATACGACACTATTGGGGGGTTTCAAGCATCAGGAGTCGGTGAAGGAGTGTAAGATGAACTCATGAAGTCTTACACCAGCGCCGTTGTGGACCAACAGCAAGAATGGCCGACGGATACGAGACCATCGGGGGTTCAAAAGGACCGCTAGATGAAGGAGAATTCATTCTTACACAATCGAGGATGAACGGGCAGGACACCCATATCTATTAACATACATCTGTTTACACTGTACCTTAAAGCTGCGAGACGTGTCAACATCATCTCCAAGCAATAGACAATGAAAATACTCACCCGGAACAAAAACGAGAGCTGTCCCAATCGCATTAGATAAACATTCGGTGACTTGAACACAACTCACATCGTCGGGCGTCAACCTTCCCATGGCCTACCCATCCATGATCAGACAAAATCCACAACGAAAACAAGGACCGCCGCAACTCACCGACTCATCAGTCGACAACGTAGCATCGACCATCGCCGATTTCTTTTCCTGAAGCTGAACGACCCAACATCAGAACGCATAACAAGGGGCCGCGAGCAAACACAGCGCGCACCTGCACAATACGGCTCTCTATGCTATCCTCGACCACGAGCTTGATGGCTTTAACGGGGCGATGCTGCCCTAGCCTATGAATGCGATCCATCGCCTCTATACAGACGCGTTAATCGGGGACTGTTCCCAAATTTCAACGAACACCACGCACGATATTCAACCTGAGACACACACAAGACGTTAGCATTCACGAGCCGCGTGCGAATACCGACGTGTGCTTACAGCCGGGTTCCACCAACTGTCCATCAAGTACACACGAGACGCCTCCGTCAGATTGAGCGCAACACCGCCCGCCTTTAGGCTGACGAGGAACACCGTCACATCCACATTATTCACTGTGTAGTAGCTTGATCAGTAAGTATATACAGACATGCAAGCGCGCAACTGACTAAAGTGCTTGATCGTCGCGTCTCTCGCTTGCGGACTCATAGTACCTTCAAGCCGACAGATCTGGGCCGTCCACGCGTCAGCTACTTCAAAACAGGCCGACTCTGCTAATACCTTGAATCCAGCCTTCTGCAGCCGATACGCGATTAAATCCAAAAAGTTCACAAACTGGCTGAAGACAAGGCTCTTGGTCGTCGAGTCTTGCAACCTCAAGTTGCTCAGCTCCTCAAGCAGCGCTTCGATCTTGGTCGACGATTTCCATGTACTGAGATCCAGGCGCCCGAGAATGCCCTGACGCGCGATGGCCTGATCTTCGCCCAGATCCAGTGCTGGTGCTTCGAGGTCGATCGTCAAGGCAAGATGGCACACCGGACAGGCGGGCTACGATTGAATCATCAGACACATAGTAAAGGCTTGAAATGAATGAGACCGACGTTCTGCTCCATAGCGGTGTTGATATATTGCTTAATACACTCCCTATCAAAGATGTGGCGGCACTTGGACTGAATGGCGTCCTCGGCGATGTCATTACAGAGTCGGCAGACCGTTGCGTCGCCTTGATGTTCCACAAACTGGTTGGCGTTCGTCTTGCTACGTATCACCAGATCCGGATGACACGCCATTTGTCGCATTCGCGTCAACCTGTAAGAATGTGAAAAGGCAAATCCTGTAGATACAGAGAAGGCGACATACAGACTAAAGATATTAGAATAATCTGTACAACGACATAAGAGATTGCGCGCGCATCAACAACTCATACGTACTGTTGAGAACCGTTCCCTGGTCGAGATAAGTGCTGAATGTCCGCTTGGCGTCAGAGAACAGAGAGAGGTATAGCTCCTTCTCTTCTGGGCTGAAGTAGTCTCTACGGATTATAACGGTCCGCGGTGGTAACCCTAGATCATCGGCACGTTGAAGCTGAGAAAGGAATGTGAGCCTTCCGAGTCCAGAAATGATACACCAACCTTTGTTCGTCGCAACATCATTCGATCCAACAAGATCTTCAGCTTCTTGAACGCAGGCTTTCCCGGTCCTACCATTCCGTGGTTTTGTATGGGAGTCAAGATCTCATTATTCCAGAAACAGGTCTATCCACCAAAGTCAGTGATACCTTCGGTGGCGACGCCATGGACCCACATGTTGCATGGGCGAGTGTCCACACTCTATCGTGAGGTTAGTTTTGGGTTATGAGAGAGATAGCGAGCTGCTTACCGTCGCAGGATCGCTTGTCAGAGAACTTCCAATGAAGAGACTTGCAATCACAGCGTTTGCCTGGCGCCAAGACATGAGTGGAGAGAAAGTCAAAGCAATCAAAAGCATACAGAAGTAGAAAGAGAAAGGGTCACCACCCAGGAATCGAACTAGACTGTATAGTTCACCGACTCGGTTCTGTAAAGGGGTACCAGAAAGGCACCAGCGGAAGTTGCCTTTAAGCTCAAACGCAGCTTTTGCTGTGTTCGTAGATCGTTCCTTGATATTGTGGGCTTCGTCGAGCTGGATGGTGGGGGTCAGAAAAGGAACTGGCAAGGATGGAATACTAACGATGATACGGTTCCAGGTAATCTGATGCACAGGCGACTCTTCTGTGATGAAGACTCTCTTATTGTTCACTTTACGTTCGAAACCTTTCTCTTGCTTTCGGAAAGAACTAGAAGCAAAAGTCAGCGCACATATGCTTGTAGAGCGCGATGCAGTACCTCTCAAGAACTGCGTACGTGCTCAGGACCTCGAAAAAATGAGCATCAAGGCGACGAAGCGAAGGATGGAGCTTACAACGTCATACTTCTTCAGCTCGCTGATATTTGATTCTCGAGATGACCCGTGCCAGATGAGAACTTTCATACCATATGTGTGGGCTTCTATTTCGTTCCTCCATTGCATAATAGCAACAGTAGGACTGAAAGACGTATTTGAGATCGACTCGGTGTGTAAGCATCACAAAGAACGCACGCGATAATCAGATTCGGCTTCTTGTTATCGGAGACGAGCAAAGCGATCATTTGAATCGTCTTGCCCATTCTGAAATCGCGTAAATTTATCGTCTCCAGGGCATATAACGGCACTCACCCCATCTCGTCCTGTAAGGATGTTGTTCATCAGGCCGTGTATGAACAAAAGAGGAAAGGCACTGACTGCAAGCATCCCGCCATGCCAAACACCTTCCTCTTGCTTCTTCATCCAATACATACTTTCCAATTGGAACGGAAGCAGTGTTAGTTTAATGCCCTTTGGCTGTGTTCCTTTCTCGGGAACAACAATAGGGATATCCTTTTCCAAGTCACCCCAAACGTCCCGAAGCTCCTCGTGATGCTTGTGAAGGGATATCGTTGTCTTCTCCGCCTAGAAGGGAGTTTAGTATTTTGTTGTGCATAACTCAAGCTACCCACATGTGTCAGCTTCCTGCCGAGCTTCTTGCGCAACACAGCTTCTTCCTTCTTAGTTGACTTGCGGTGCTCACTGCGTTCCTTCGCGAGCTCCCTCCGACGCTTGCGCTGATCTGCAAAGGTCATAATCTTTGGACTTGACGTGGAAGCCACTGTAACTGCTTTCGCTTTCCCCTTGCCTTTGGTTTTCTTGGACAAAGGCTCATCCTCGGAATCTGACATTGAAGACTCTTCGTCCACATCCATCATCATCATGGAGTCATCGACATCGATATCTTTGTTAGCGCGAGTCAGACGACATTCAGCGGCAGCAGCACGCTGAGCAGCAAGAGAAAGCAAGGGAGCAGTGGAGGATGAAGCACCGTTTGAACGTGGCGTGGCGAGGGAGTTGGCGACGGCGACATTGAGCATGAGCTCTTCGTCGTCGTCAGTATCAGCTGCTGCCTCCAAGTCAGAGGACTCTGAGGCTTCAAATTCAGAACCGCTAGACAGAGATTCATCAAGAGAATGTGTTTCGTCGTATTCCAAGGCGCTGTCCTCGCCATCTGACGCGATGGTCGCTTTGGGCCGCACTGGCGCCTTTCCTTTGTTCTTTTTGCTAGCAGGCGTAGCAATCTGGATCATATTCGCGATTACAAGACGTGTATGGGATGGAAAGATACGCACAGTGTCTTTGCCTTTGCCCTTGACGGGCGTCGACGTCCTCGACGGTATCTCCACATACGCGCGGTTCGCGACAGCTTGGCGCTTTGGAGCCCGTTTCAAAGACCGCGCCGGTGTCTTGGGTATCTGTTCATCGTCATCCTCTTCGTCGTCCTCGTCCTCACTGGCGGCTTTGCGTTTTGCGGCTCTTGATGATCTTGCTTTTGCTGTAGACAGCGTCTCACCGTCGTCGGAGGTATCTGGGGTATCGACGACCGACGTTCTAGCGCTGAAAATTGGAGTCGCTGTAGACGCCGTTGACGGCGAGGCTGACGAAGTTTCCTTGAGTCGAGCTGACTTCCGTGTAAGACGAGCCATGGAGGTCTAGGAAGTGTGGTCTTGTTCTCTTGTTACCAAAGCCGGCGCCAAAATTCTTCGGAGCCGCCCGAAAATCATTAGTGTGACGCGCTCACGTGCATTGCGTTACACCGTACCTTGAAGCTTCACAAGTCAACATCGTTTCATCGTTTCAAGATCCACCCCCCGCTCACCCATATGTCCGCGCCTCATCCGCCTACTCAGCGATGGTTCACCTACAGCCAACTGCGAAACTATGTGAACTATTTGACATTTTACCTCTTCACAATTTCTGCTCAGGGAAAGGCGCACCGAGACGACTCCGGAGCGACCTATTACTGCATTTGGGTCAATCCCGTCGTTTTCGAGCATCCGGATCCTGCAATCGGCCCTTCTCGACAGGTACCTGCAAGGTACCTGAGCAAAAATTCTAACGAGAAGAAATCCGTCGGAGTTCACATAGTTTCGCAGCTAGCTGTATAGAAACCCCCACGCGAACTCGCAACTCTCATCATCCCAATCTTCGATACATTCCCTGCGGTCTACAGTAATCTATCTGGGTATTCTTCCAAGAATTGGAGTATTACTCGAGATCGACAAGGCTTGTCGTTAACATCCAAATCACACCCTCATGGCTTTTCAAGCCTTTCCGGAGCAGTCCCAGCAAGCCTCAAACGAGCCCTGTTTCCGCCTCGGTCAGGTCTGGTGGCGTTGTAGTAGCATCTAGTTCGCCCACCCCATCGACATCTACGTCGAGTACACCCACACTTTCCACGCCCAGCATATCCGAAGCTCTACCTTTTATTCCTGGCCCTTCGACATCACTCAACCTAACGCGCGCTAGCGAAGAATTAGCCTCACACACGCCACAGCCAATGGTCATTAAAAACCAATCTACGCCTTTACACTCCAACTTCAGCCGGGCTGTCGACAGCGAAGTGTGTGCCGCATTAGCATGACCTGGCTCTCCACACGACGATTCTGTTCTGACAGCATTCCCAAAACGCCGCAGCACTGTCCCTTGGACATCATCCTCTCCAGGCTCCACGCCCAACCCCTCCAAACCCCAGTGTACCGTTTCGTATGTCCAAGCTTCCCTAGCCGCCAGATGGCAACACGTCTTTGCATGCCCTGCAGCACGATATCAAATTGTCATCAATGGTCACCCCGGGATGTTTGCCCCTCTTTCTTCGAATCAGCTCTTAAGATTGAGATGCCAAGTGCCTCACCTACGGTGGTTTGTCAACTTCAAAGGTGAGCTGTGCAGCCAGAGGTGTGAAGCCCCAAGTCAGCCTCGCGTCCTCGCCTTCACACTCTCTCAAGGGAATCTGGATGGTGGGGACATAGCTGAGGGTCCACGACGTCGGCAGTTCCGTAAGATTTACCTTTGACCGCGATTCAAATCTGACGACATCCAGTTTCCATGGTATCACACCCTCCATTCAACCACTAGCTCAGCTGCATTTGTCTAGCGACACGTTCGTCAACTTGGACGACCCGACATGAAGACAGCGAGGACGGATCTCAGTGAACATCCCGGCCGCGCAAGCAAGGCAAACGGTTCGTGGACTTTTGACCTTTCTGTCGCGTCGATTCTGACAGAAGTTTCAACATCAGTTTGAAGGTATTTCAGCTGCAGAAAGGTGAGATCTACCTTTGTTTTGAATGGTGTACCTGCTCAATTCCTCCAGAATCGAGTTCAGCTGTAAAAAGTCGGGTTTGTGCAGCGAAAATCACTCCTTGCGCGGCCGACTCCATCACCCTCAAATTCGCCACTGCTAGAGCGAAACACAGTCTCGATTTTTGGACGGCATGGCAGGCTCGCGGTATGGCAAAGTCCTTGGTGGGCCTTCATGTTTCACGCTTCGAGTTTCATTCTGATGGATTGTCAGAAACACCGACTTGGATCAGGACACGGTAGGCTTACCTTCATCGATGAGATGCGAGTCCCAGCTAAATTTAAGTCAGAACGCCAACTTCAACTAGCGCTACGTTCACCGGATCCGGGATGACCGCATTCAGAGTATTACTCCGTCGCGTTCGGTTGAATGTAATCGACAACGGTACGATACCTTATCGTTTGAATGGTTCGAAAGTTGAACATCGAAACAGGTAGCGGCGTCAACAGCCTTGATTATGGAGTACCCAGGTCTTCCAAGCCATCTCGTCGTGTTCCTCCGCTCGATACTACTTATGGCGTCTCTCGCCCACTCCAAATTCCTTCTCGACTCACCATCAAGCGAGTGAGGCCAAGGTAAGCAAAATATTTATTGCTAGAATCCCCTGCTGAACTCGCTCTAGATCCCAATTCCAACCCATCGGAAATTCAGCGCCACACTTTCCCGAACACAAAGTCCAACGATTTCACCCCATTTGGACATTGATGGCGATGCGGATCTGTTCGTGTGAGGCATTCATTCCGCGGACTGTCTTCGAGAGTTAGGATTAAAGTACGTTACCATTCGAATGACACCTCGCCACATGCGGAACTGGCATGCGTCGAAATCGGGCGTCCGCCGTTCTCGGCAGCGCTGGCGCTCCTCTCACTACAATCGCTCAATATTCTAGACTGGCTCGAGCACTTTTTCAAGATGGTCTGTTGGTCGTTCACGATTTTCTTTGGGTGCCATACTACTCCCTAACCAAGTTCCTCCAGTCAATACTATCACACCCTTGAGCGCGCATTAGGACCGGGCCGTTTATCATATTGTGAACATTTGGCATACCGAAGCAATTCGTTTAACTGGAAGAATTTGGGTGACTACAAATCAGTGCCCTCCCGTCCTAAAAGAGCACGCCGTCACGTGGACAGTGTGGATCGGTTAAACTTAGAATGCTTGTTTTGGAGGGAGCCATTGTTGTTGTCTTTGTTCCACCACCACCACCAATACCATCACAAACCAATGGCAACCTATCACCCTCGACCTCTCGTCCGAGAGAACTTTTTCTACGCTGCAAAACCAGGGCCCACGCCTTATAAACTTGCACCCCGGCCTCTCCACCGCGAGCCGGCGGATTACCCCCTCCCCATGGACCCACCACCGTTCCCCCATTTCCAGACCATCGGGCGGGGCGCGCTCAAGCGGGAGCCTGCGACGGTTGTGCCCCCAGAACAACGCTCCCGAATTCCAGCACCCATCTATGCAAAAGGTGCTCCACGACCCCAGATTTGCCGCGCTGTTCGACCTGCCGCTGTCGCGCCCTTTTATGTAGTTCCTAGGAGCATTGTCCACGTTGAAGAAAAGAAGAAAGTGCGCTGGGGCGGTTGGACAGATGAGAAGATGAGGAGAGGTAGTGGGAGCGTACGGCGACGCCCTGTGAAGTCTATCCTAAAGTATGAGTCCCTTCGCCTTTCGACAAATATATGTTGGAACTGACAATCTCTTTTACAGGCCGCCGCCCCCACGCCAACCGCGTCAGCACCTCAACCTACACAATGGACACCGATTATTAATCCCCTTTGGATCCACGGGCAGCACGAAGATCATATTCAAGGCTCATGACCAGTGGGCGAACTTCGGCTCGTTCACCACTACCTACTGGATGCAACGCGACCGATGGATCGACCAGAGCTCCGTCAAGCCTGGGGGGTGCTCCGTGACGTGCAGCGGATGCCTCACGAGGGTGCACATGTCGTCGAAGCAGAGCAGCATGGAGAGGATGCGGAAGTGGAACGAGCACAAGAGGGGGTGCAAAGTGATTAGGAAGACTATAAAGATGGAGCAGCTGGAGATGGCGTTGTGATCATTATGAATTTTTATGAAGACTGTGCTTGTTGTATGTACCCGCTGTTTGTTGTATTTCGTGACATGTAGTATTTATTTATTGTAACGGATGCCATTTCAACTGATGAGTCGGTGACGGATCAACAGCTTGACGTGGCATCTTCGTGACCTTCAAGTTACCATTGCCAATCAGCCCTTGTTCTGTTCTACTTCCCTTACTTTACTTGACTGCCGGTGGGGGCATCTATTCGTCCACGACCGCGCAAGATCTGCGATTAATATCACCGTCCTATGCGATACCGTGACGAATGCGCACAATTCTCGATTTCCGCTGGATAATTCATCGTCTCATGACGGAAGACTCCAGAGGCATGTATATTGCTAAGTGCTTACACAGTCACACAATCATGGCGTCCGCCGAGCTACTCAAGAACTGCTACCGAAGACCTTGCTCAGCGTTCGCGTTAAATGTTAACCACCAATCATGAACATTCGCATACGACGCAGCAGCTTCAGATGTCGTACAGAGGGTATTTAACGTTCGCCAATTTCATCATGAGAAGAACTACAAGTACAAAGTAGTGGTTATTTCGAGCCTCCAACCTATCTGCCGTACAGTAAGATGGGAATGAGATAGAAAAACGTAGCACCGCGGTCTTCAATAGCATAACTGCTCTTTCTTAGTAGCCTTTCCATCTGAGGACTGATCATCAATGCGGCGGTCAATCCCGCCAGTCAAAATCTTCGCGAGCAGCGCCGCCGAGAATTTGGATTGTCCCGTACATATGACCGTGTCGACAATGTCCTAACGAACAAGCGCATCAGAATCGCACACACGGAAGGGAACGCTGAACGCACCCGTGTCGCACGTTTCCTCAACCAACCTTTGGTCAAGTTATCGTCGAGCTCTTTGAGGAACGTTTCGGCCTCCTTGTCGCGGCCAATCTGAACAAACTGGATACCAACCTAATCCGCGATCATAAATGAGAATATGGGAGCCAGAACAGGTAAATCGACGTACTTGGTCAAATGTACAATGAAGCTTGTCTAGAACTTTTGTCGTTTCCACAATGGTTTTTCTCAGCACATCCCTGTCCGCTATCAATGAGGGATAAGCGCATGTCGTTCGGCGGTAGAAAGACAGTATTACTTGCAGCCCCATCGGTAATAACCACAATGTTGAGAGGTTTGGGACGGTCTGGGTCGCCCCTCTTGAGGCTCTTGGCACCCTCAAGTTCCTGCAAGTAGGGATACAGGATCTGGTTAAGCTTAAGCCCGATCGGTGTTCCTCCTTTTGGGAAGACTCCTTGAATCACTTCTTTAGCAGCATCTACATCCTGTCGAAAATGTGTTAGGACGTAGTCTGCTCACAGTCTACAGTCAATTACATACCTTGAGGCCTCTTCCCACTGAGTGATCATTCAGGAAGTGGATGTCAATGCCATCCTCATCACATCGTCCTGCATCCTTAACTAAGGAAGCGAGTGCTCCGGAAGCCTTGCATCGAATAGTCAGTCCAGAGACAGGACGAAAGAAAAACAGACAGACCACTTTCCAGCGGGTCTCTCCAACAGGGCCAATATACTTCTTATGCTTCCTGAAGTTTGCCCACTGAGCATCGGCAATCGACTGGTCCATCGACCAGGTCATAGATGTTGAATCATCTAGAATGAAGATAGTGTCGTAGCCACGCAGTTTCTTCAATTCGTCGGGTTTCCTGTCTGCTCCAATGCATTAGTAGAAGCGCAACGTCACATATTAGGACTATGCATTACTACGAGGATCAATGACAGAGTACGCAGGCAGTGATGGACCGCCCTGCCGCGCACTGATGTCTGTCAAAAATGTTAGTGCGCCACAAAGACAAATGTAACGGGGTGTACCCTCAAAAGCGGATTTGGATTTAGAGTCGGCCGCGAAATCCTCGATGCCCATGATGGTGATCGCAACCTTGCTGTTCGAGGGAAAAAGTGAAGATGGGTCGGGGTGGTGGCGGTGATGGTGGTGGTGAATGAACAAAAGCTGGAGGCGCGAGCCTCATTTATAGAGCTGGGGGCAAGCTGTACAAAAGGACCGATCAAACAGTGAGTGCTATGACAACAACAACCATTTAGGACCTCGGTAAGGCCTTGTTCTTCGAGAGGTTTCGAGGCTATGAAGCGCGGCGTACAAAAAGAAAGGAAACAAAAGGAGGCAAACCAATCTGTTAGCATACAGTATGGACGGCGTAACTGGGAGCTGCATAATGGAATGGAGAGGAAGCATCACGGTCAACTCAGCATCATGATATAGCATAGCTATCTGTGTTAGCATTCGGTGCTCTCCAGCGGTGAGCAGGACAACGCTGTCGGTCTTTCCCATGACCTACGTAGACAATCCATGAGCAGACACAATAAAGAACAAAAGCCCGGAACTCACCGAACAATCACTAACAATGAGGCGTCAATCATCATCAAGTTTTTTTCTTCAAGGTGGATAAGGAATGCCGAAATAGGCTCACCAAGTCAATAGAAACATGCTGTTCCACAGGAGCTTGTGTGCTTACGGACGATGTTGGCAGGTAACCTATGAACGCCAAGTGGGGAATTCAACCTCGCACAGAAGGTGGGTGTTGAAGAAACGATTATGCGATACGAGACCCTTGCCATTGCCTGCCTTCAGACCGACATGAAACGCCATGTTATCATAAAAATCACCGTTCTCGATTCCGAGACGCGAAAACGCCATGCTGCTCACGGTAGAGGTCGGACGTGGAGGGATAGCAGTCACTTGCACAGAGGAAAACCTCAAGGCTGACTAAGCGATCGAGCTCAGAAGTTCACCAAAAGTTCACACAGGTTCGCCAATCGTCAATCGTTCATCTCGGTTGATCGCTCACATGAGCAGGACGGTGAAGTCGCGCGCGCCCGGCGTCTAGCCACAGCTTGTCTAAAGGGTAACGTTTGAGATGGGCTAACTTGTTACTTGAAAATGAGAAGGTCGCAGTGTGTGCGCTGGCGCGGTTCTGGTAACCAAAGTGCAACCTTTCCTTTTATATTAGAACTATTTATTCAAGTCCTCGAGCTTGCCAAGTATGGGGATTGTCTCTACCATCATTGTAACCGACTCCTAGCGCGACACCAACACCCTTAACCTCCAGAGCTTAAGATACGTTTTGACGTTTATCTCTCATCGAGCTCCCATTTAATACGCACTCCCACCCCCGGCCGACTTGCGTGGGTCATTCGCCGCCTCAAACACCCCATCCGCATCCCTCACAATAACATGGCTCGTACTCCCGCTATATGCCTCCCCACTCACATTATACCCAAGCCCCATCAAATATCCCACTGTACTATTACTGAACGCCGCAATCCCCAACTGAACACCCGCCTCATAAAACGTCGTATCCGACTCGTTATATAATCCCTCGAACAGCGTCGAGGGTCCAAGCTGCTCGTGCCAGCGTGGAGTGTATGCCGCCTCCTCCGCAGACAACCTTAGGTCGAGGTGGTGGTGCAGATTCTGGAGCGTCGCCGTGATGATACGCGACCCGCCCGCGGAGCCCGTCGCCATGATCAACTGGCCCGTGTGCAGGTCCTCCGCAATCGAAGACGCGATTGACGACTGCGGTCGCTTGAACGGACGTATAAAGTTCACCGGGCTCGGCGCGAATCCAAACGAATTGCTCAACCCCGGGCTCGAAAAGTCGTCCATCTCATCGTTGAGAATTATTCCTATCCACAAATAATGAAGAGGGGTGAAAAAGATTGAACAGAACACTAACCATCTTCAGTCATAACCTGACTGCCCCAATACAAGTTAACTGTTGTTGTCAACGACACAGCGTTCCCATCTTTATCCACCGCAACCATATGTGAGGTGCCGTTATCGCTCAGAACCTGGTACGACGCGGGATCGTAGTACTTGGCCACGTACGTCGTATTCTGCGGCAACATCTCCCTCACCTTCTCCACTACCTCCTCTGTCAAATACGTTTTCTCCAATCTAGTTACATTTTTTGTAAATGCTGGATCCCCAAAGTTCGTCCTCTGACCATACGCAAACTTGGTGGCCTGGATGAGCTGGTGCGTGCGCAAATCAGTCTCCGTGTCACCGGCATACGCGTCAAAGATCCGCAGAGCAGAGAGCACGACAGAGCCGGAAGACGGCGCGACGGTGGAGAAGATACGGAAGCGCCCACGGTAGGTGATGTTGTTCGGAGAGCGCACGATCGCGGTGTAGTTTGCAAGGTCTGCGGGGGTCAGAATTCCGCCAGCAGCACGCGCAGCAGTGCTCGTCCTCTCTGCAAGCGGGCCCTTGTAAAACGCGTCTGCGCCGTGTAGCGCAAGAGTCTCGAGAGTCTTGGCATACCTTTTCCGATAAAGAGTGCTTCCTTTTCTCGCTAGTGTTCCATTTGGAGCGTATGTTTCCGCCCAAAGGGGGTCCGCGGTGAGGAAAGGGTAGCTCGCTGTTGTCTGTTAGGTATCATAAAATGTTGGAAGACAACAGCATACAAGCCAAAGCGTCTTCGAGATCCTGGGTCACTGTGAACCCATACCGTGCTAGCCTAATCGCTGGTTGGAAGAGTTCGGCCCATGCAAGTTTGCCATGTCGCGCATGTAAAGTCTGCCACCCGCGCAGCTCTCCTGGAACACCCACAGATAGCCCGCCAACAGTCGACGCGGTGGGGTTGGTATTATTCGAATACATGGTCTCGTTCCCTAATGCGGGCATCGTCTCTCTGAAGTCAATCTACGCAAATCAGCACCAGTCCAAAGAGCAGAAACACGCATACCGTCTCATACGATGCCCTTCCATGTTTTCCCTGCGACCGAACCAGCATAAACCCGCCGCCGCCAATGCCACAGTGGAACGCGTTGATAGTCCCTACGCACAGGCCAGTCGCGATGATCTGGGCAGGATAAACCCGTATTCAACATAGGTGATATGAACATACCGCGTCTGCAGCACTCCCGCCTCGCATGAGCATCCCGACCCCGACGTCCGAGCATTCTGCGACCTCGCTGACTACAGCGCCGTTTTTGCCCTTCTGGTCTGCGTTGCGCGGGAGCACCGAAGCATACGCAAAGGCTGTAACGGCAAGTAACCAAATCGCAGTCCGGATGCCCGCCATGGGGTGATGGAGGTCGGAAGCAAGAACTTGAAGAAGCACTGATGCTAGGAAATCGGGTCTCGCAGTGGTCTCGCCCGGCATACTGTTCATCAATATTAATGAGACCTTGTGCCGGTGATAAGACGCTCTAACTCGGCGTTCTCGTGCCACCGACAACAGTGGGGCAGAAGACGCGTCGGTCGGTATGTTTTCACTGATAGTTCCTGGCCATGCGGACCCCTAGGTCCAGGATTAGCACCAGCCGCCATCTACTCCAGGAAATGACAAGGAAATGATGCACGATGCTTCGAGACGTCTAGTAGACCTGCGATTTGAATGGACGTCGAGCAGTCGTGGACAGCAGCCTGCCGGTAAGACTGAATGGGGGCCTGCGAAAACGTGAAGCAGCGTTTGAAGGAGAGGAGGTCTTTCGGGTTCCTGACAGTTTCCTGACGGAGAGAGGTCAAATAAACGCGTCCCGACTAGGACGGTGATGCGGATATCACGGCACTGTCGACGCGACCAGCCATTCTTGGTAATGGTTGGCGTGTGCCGGGGGAAGTCGGGAAAGGCGCGTCCCCAAGACACATTGTTTGGCGACGCGTTTGTATGTAGTACTAGCTGTCCGCTACGTATACGCGCGTGTGCTTGCTGATCCCTCGCATGACATGTAAGGCCGACAAGTTCGCGGCCTGGCGCCATGGGGGAAAACAGTGTCCACGATGAGATACAATGCTGTAGATGTCGAATGGCGGGATGACGGGCAGAAGCATCCGACCATACCGGATGGCTGTCACTTTCGCGCACTTGACTGCTGAGCGCTGAGCAGCCAGGCACCGTTTAGCATAGGCTCTTTGAAGGACGTCGAGGTGCCAGAGTTGTGTCGTGATCGTGATGGTGCAATGCCAATATGGTCGGACATCGGCCGAGATCAAGCCGAGATCCCACGCCTTGTCGCGATCGATTCCAAGGAGGTGCTCATTCACTAGTGACTACGTATACTTACACGAACGAGTTACATTCAGGATGCGTACTGTGCACTCTTTGCTTGCCAGGAGGAACGGCATGTATCAGGACGGAGCATCGCGGAACAGCTGGAGAAATCAGGACTCAAGTTTTATAGATACACAACACTCTGTTGCTCTTAAATACGAAGACAGGTAAAATCACCGCGTTTACGAGTGGTGATAGCCATGATGTGCCCCATAAGGATGGCCTCCAAACCCATGAGCTTGCGCAGGAGTGTAATGTTGAGGTCCCCCGTGTCCCGCCGCCAAAGGCGGATTACCATGCCCACTGCCGCCAAACGACGGCTGGCCACCTTCGTAGTACGACTGATTCTCCCCAAACGGCGGCCCCGCGCCATACCCCGCCGCCGCCGTGTTTTGCGCCTTCATCATATCCAACAAATTCTGCTGTGCCTGCAACTGCTGCTGCTCGAGATACTGCAACATCTGCATCGTCTGCTGCGACTGGCCATGCAAGTACGGATTCGGCTGCTGCGACGGGTTGTAGATGGGAGCCGGAGCGGGCGGGGGATGGTACACCGGAGGCTGGTACGCGGACGGCGCTGGCGTACTAGTAGTATGCGTGCTCTGTTTCTGTATCTTCATCAGCTCACTAATAATCGCCTTATAGTCTATACCACTCCCAGACGACTGCTGCTGCTGCTGCTGGGGTTGCTGTTGCTGAGTCTGCAGAATCGAATCAATGACACTCTGATAATCCGCTCCAGGCTGACCCTGCGCCACCGCCTGGAGTTGAGAAAAGTCAAAGCCAGGTATGCTTGCCGTATCGCCACCAATGCTCATACCAGAGAATATGCTGCTCAGGCCGTCAACGACATCCGACGATAAGATTCCTCCCGTAAGTGCACCGAGCAAAGCTCCGCCTACACTCTTCAACGCCACGGACCCGACGGCTTTGCCCACATCCGTCATCAAGCCTCTGTCGTTCGACTGTGTAGAAGGATTTTGGTACGGGGTCGGATGGGGACGCTGAGTTTGCGACATCGACTGTTGCTGGATCGGCGGAGGTGGAGGTGGGGACTGTTGCATAACAGGTGGTCTAGGCGGAGGCGGAGGAGACTGCTGCATAGAAGGTGTTTTTTGTGGCGGCGGCATAGGCGGGGAGTGTACAGGGTACGTGGGATGAGAAGGCTGTGGGGAGAAGGGACCAGTCGAATATCTTTGGGGACTAGTAGGCTGCTGCATGGGTGGGTTGGCCTGTGTCTGATATCGAGTTGCTAGCGGTGGACCAGCAATGCTAAAATTACCGGAATTCGAATGTCGCGACATCGGCGTTTCGTGACTGGGTGAACGAGGATTCCCAGCGCTAAACGACTGCTGCCCATTTGGAGACACCGGAGCGCGCGCAACAAGTGCCACTGTTGGCGTTGATCGAGGGGCAGAGGTCAAGTTTTCGGACGTCCGAGCAGAGTTGGTGACAGCAAACGAACTAGAATAGGTAGTCGCTCGCTGATGATGGCGATAATTGTCCGGTACAGGCGGGGGAACAGAGGGTGTTTGATAGGTGCTAGCTCTATGCGGCTGAGGATGAGTTTCCTGAGACGTGTTACCAGCCGCTGGAAGCGCGCTAGCGTACAATCTCTGTGCGAAGCTCATAGACGCCATCGGGGGCTGCGTCGTTGTAGGAGAAGTTGGCGGAGGCTCGGACTCCGAAGGTTCAGAGCGTTCGTCGTCGTGTATATCGAACCTAGAGCATGACAGGAGTTCTTCTCAAATGCTTGACTACAGCAGGAAATAAATACCAAACGTTTCCCCTGAAAAGGAAGCAAAAGTTCATGAATTTGAAGGATCTACACGCATTGAAAGAATAGGGAACTCACTGTTCGTCGTACCGTTCAACCCAACCAGGGGGCAATGGTTGAGATTCCGAGATTCGCATGATCACAGAGGTCGATAACGGGACTCTGGTTTGACTCTGAGATGGTACGCGTTATATACCCGTCATGTCAGGGTGTAATATGATATAAATCCCATATGCGCGGGGCTGCCTGTCAATCGTCGACGACAGGCGGCAGTGCCTGCTGTCATTTTTAACACGCGTACCTAGGCCTGTTGTACGCGATTCGATAGTCTTCCGAGGGAGCATTAGGTGCAGATTGAGTACATGTTTGGCCTAGGGATGTGGAGAAGTGGACAGGCAGACAATTAGAGTCACGAACAATACGGTGTTGTGGTTTGAAATTTAGCAATCAAACTAAACGGAGCTGTACCAGGATCGACCCATGGCCGTACATCCATCGCATCAGCATATCCAGACCTGCAATCATCAGTGTCCAGCGGTCAATTAAGCCTGCCACCGCTGAGATCCGGTTAGCATGAGAGTAAACAACAGAGCTCAACGACGTGGGAAACTATTTCGGTGATCGGACCGCGTCTCCGCACTGGGGGAGAGTGGCGCTTCTTTTCACCAAACCAACTACACTTCCTGCCATCATCACCAACACAATATCACAAACCGCTTTTCTGCTCCTTTCTGCTGGCATCAGACTTCTAACGCACCAAATAATCCTACTCGACCAAGTCGCAGGGCCGGAATCATCTCATCGGTATCTATCGGTATGCGCTTGCTCGTCGCGTCTGATATCGGTGCGTACACGTGAAGCAATCTATCAACTCTTGCTGGTGCTGAAAGTTCTCTTCAAAGATCCTGAAAGAACGTTTTCTTAGGGAAATGTGAAGAATTACAATCCCTTCGCCCACGCTGCCTGCCGCGCTAAGCATATTGGTATCTTCTTCAAATGCTACATAATATCAATATGACTATCTGATACCACCAACTTTGTGACGCGATCCGCTTTCGGCTCAGCTACTTACTGTGTCGCGACCGCCTTGCCTCGAATACAACGAGCATTACGATAAGGAGCAAGGTGTCGAGACGCGACTCCTTCATTGTCTCTGGTGCGTCCGTTTGACTTTGCAAGTCAGTCGAGGAGGGATATTAGTAGTGATGCCGCCAATCGGTCTCTATCCACGCGACCGCTAGATTGCAGTAAGGTCTAGGGTGGGTCACATACCAATTTGGTACTACAGGTCATAACCATATCCCGACGCAGCTGTATCAAAATAGTCCCCCGTCGATTTTCCCGATGCGCCTGACTCAGTGGACGCGTCCCTCTCAACAGCGGTGAGTTAAAATCTTTGAAATCTACGGAGTTGTAACTTACCGGTATCCATACAAGTCGGTGACCGTGGCCATCGTACCGTCTGCATTTACCGTCAGGCGTATGGGCATAAATGCCTGAGATTATTAATGCTTTCTGTCTGTGGCCACATGCGAAGTAAGTCCTTCTGGTTCCTGTGCATGCCAGTCTCATCAGATTTCACATCTTCAGCGTCAAGACTCTTTCGTAAAAGAGCAGCGCTGTTGATCCGGCCTATTATCATGTACCCGGCGCTTCCGTTGGATGTCCACTAGGACCCCCGAAAATGCTACCAAATGTCTGATCCAGGTGCGGATAAAAATTGAACTTTTTGGCCAAAATGTGTGGTCCCTGTGCGGATAAAATCCGACCTTTTTGTCAGAAATGTCTGAGCCGGGGTGCGGATAAGAACTTGGGAGCCAGACGAGGTCTGATGCCTGTCCGGATAAAATTTTGGGTCTGTCGGATGCTCGTGAGCCGAGCGGCATTGGATCGGCCTGGAGAGGGAAAACTTGATCAAAGTTGGGCAAAAGTCCGTCTTTTGACTGTTTCGGCGTAAATTTACCTTGTTTAGCCAGAATCTTGGCATTTTTCATCATATCGGGGCGTGCCGTAAAATTTTGCGCCACATCTAGGTCTGGTACAAGGTCCGGATAAAAATCGAGCATTTTTGAGGTCTAATCCTAGGTGCGGATACACCTTCCTTTTTGGGATCCGGATAACTCGGTGGCTCGGGGATCAGACATTTTGGGGCATTATCGGGGTCCTTGTCCACTTCGTTTCTTGTCAGAGATGGTGACCGATTTAGTGATAGAATGCGTATGTAACCCTAAACGCAAGTCCGAAATCAACATCGACCAATCCGCTTACGGTACAATAGTCTGGGTCTCTTGTTCAGCTTTTAGCAGTCCATCTATACAGCTTGGTGGGAGAGCTGAGGTGGCGGAGCGATTTCGGACTTGGTCAGATGGCACAGCTTTTGCCGGTCTGCGTGATGCGGTGCCGAGGCCGCTTTATAAGTTCCTCCCACCTACAGCCGTGGACACTGTTTACTTTCCCCTCTCATGTCCCAGCCTCCTGCATACGGCGAGCAGCCGCCTGTAAACCCGGACTCGCGGCCTCTGCCGCCTGGCTGGGTCACACAGTACGACGCAAAGTACGCCCCGCCTTCCGCATCCTTATCGATCAAATCACTAACGATTTAATAATCAGCTACAAGACGTGGTACGTATTGATGTGCATGCTCGCCCTATCCCGACGTGCTCATCCAGAACCAGGTTCTACGTGAACACACACGCCAACCCACCGACGCCCAGCTGGACACATCCACTCGGACCCCCGCCGCCCCCTCCTTCGCAGTTCACACCCCCTTCCGGACCGCCCCCGCCGGATAACAGGGGATACGACCAGAACCAGGGCTACGGCTACAATGGCCCGCCCCAGGGGCAGTATGGCGGCGGCGGCGGCTACAATGGAGGATACCAGCAGCCACCTCCACAGCAGGGTTACGGCTACGGCCAACCTCCACCGCAACAATACGGAGGCGGCGGTTACCCTGGGGCAAGTACGAAAGGTGCGCATATGACCCCATCCCGTGCCAGGCCTTCCTTATGTATTTTTATAGGCGCAGGAGGTGGTATGCTTGGTGGTCTATTAGGCAAGATCGGCGGTGGCGGTGGTGGAGGAGGAGGAGGAGGAGGAGGGTATGGACAGCCTGGATATGGAGGAGGTGGATATGGTGGTGGATATCAGCAGCAGCCTCAGGTCATGTATGCCCAACAGCCTCCCAAGAAGTCGGGAGGTATTGGTATGGGTGGTGCTCTAGCCATTGGTGCTGGTGGTCTCATTGGAGGCGCGCTTCTTGCTGATGCAATCGACGACCGCGAAGAGGATGCATACCAGGACGGTGAGCAGTAATGTGTCTATGTATGGCCATGAAGCTCACTTTTATCATAGGATTCGAGGATGGTGGAGGAGGAGACGACTATGGCGGCGATTTCTAATCTGTTTCTCCCGCATTTATACTGTCTATTTCTGGTCTTGTCTCCTGGCATTCTGAGTATCTGTGATTCATCCATACCGTCTCTGTTTTTATTCTCTTCTTTGTGTCTGTACACACGCGGAATATGATGTATCAATTTGTGTCCTCTGCCTTGACCAAGATTCCTGAGCATTTGGCGTGAGTTGGTGTGTTGCTGGTACCTAGGAAATGTCATAATTATGTGAACGCACCTGGTACTATATTAGAAAGGGAATAATGAGCCAAGTATGCCATAGAGACGCGTCACACTTACACATTTTAGCAGTGCTGAACCTATACAATAGTAAATCCGGAATATAGACATAATAGAGACGAGTGGGAATACTCGATTCAACGATTGCTCACCTAGAAATAAGTGCTAGAGCACAAGTCCAGGATTCAGACAAACTCGGCTGTCATGCGCTTCAGGTCCGAGATATGTGGGCTTCAAGGCGCCCAAATCTAGACAGAGATGTAAGCACGACAACACGTCAAATCCTGCACGACCACGGCCGATTCAAAGTATAGAAGTCGTATTCCCTACAAACGGAGTCAGGACAAAACGCACTGCCTAGCAGCGCGGCGACAGTGAATGCCCAGAACCGCCTGTGAAGTTCTCATCTTCTCGGCCAAGGGAGACGGTACGTTCGATACCAGGCAGCTCTTTCCAAACGATATCGTCAACACGAAGCAGCCTCCATAGATACACCTCCCATGTAGCCCGCTCCAAATCAATAATCAGCCATCTCCTCCAACTGAAGGTCTCACCGGTGAAATCAGAAGACAACGAAGCCTACAACGACAGACAAACTCTCCGCTTCTGCATACAGTGAAGCATACGAATCGCCCTCCGGCAGTCCGTCACAGCAGCAAAGACGCGTTGTTCAGGAGCATCCGGGGAGCGAAATTGACAACCAAGACGCGTTGAAGGTGAAAGGCGCAGGACCCCCCGGACCCGACGAGGGTGGAGGACAGCTGTATCCTTGGTCGCACTGACTGGGGCGGACTTCAGATTGAAATGTGTTTGGAGGTGAAGCGCTTACCATGCTCCGTCTGGAACGATGCGCAAGTGCCTGCTTTGATCGAGTCTGCCTAAGGGAGACTAGCTTTTTGCCTTACAGCCGGCAAATTTATATGACATGCGTTGAAAAAGACTGATGAGTTCACTGTCTGGGGTTGCTGCCAATAGAAATCTCTAAATATTCGGACATTTCTGGGAGCTAAGAGTTCGGGAATGTAAGATTCAAGTCGAAGGAGAGGTACAATGGATATGCCTTGGGTACAGTATACAGTAACGAACTATTTGCAAGAATTAGAAACAAATACATTATCGGTGATCAAGAGTGGCAGAAATAGCATGCACATACGAATACGAAGAAAATAGAACGGCCGGACTTTGCTTAAGCCTTTCTCTTCTTCTTCTCCTGCTCCTTCGAGGTGGCCTTGTGCTTTTTGGGAGGAGGCGCCTCTTCCTCGTCGCTGCTGCTGGCACTGGAGGAGTCACTGTCATCGCCGTTTGCTTTGCCAGAGGATGAGGCGACCGACTCTTCATCATCATCGTCTTCCTCTTCCTCTGAATCGGACACGACCTCTGGAGTCTTGGCCGATTTCTTGCCCTTGGAGCCCTCGTCCTTTGCCTGCACCTTTGGCTTGACGGCTTTTTCTTTCTTGGCTTTCTTGTCGGCGATCTGAAGCATAGTCAGCGACGCGTCGGTGATGGCGGGCGAGAAACATACGGGTAGCGGGGAGGGACTATCGCCATTTGCGGCGGCTGTCGCCTTATAGTCGGTCATGTCAGATTTGTATTTCTTGTCTGCTTCAGCGTGTCTGTCTACATAGGGCTATAGGGAATGTTTAATGTCGCGCCACAAATTAGAATATAAGTCTACCTACCTTTTTGGCAGCGTCGGTCATTGTTGCCCATTCTTGAGAGATGAGCTTGCCGAGCTCTAGGTGGGATAATTCAGGATAAGTCTTCTTGAGCTGCTGGCGTTTTTCGATTTGGTAGAGGAGGAAACTGGACGCGGGACGCTTTGGCTGAAGAGGATCGCGGGCGACCTTTGCGACGCGCTTACGCTTTCCGGTCTCTTCGTGGCCGGCGAGAGAGGCGTAGTAGTTGATATACTTTTCGGTGCTCGCGGCGGCAGCGGAGATGGCGCTGGCGAGGGTGCGCAAATCGCGGACGAGCTAGACAAAAACGCGGTCAGTATGGCGCGCAAAGCGTGTCGAGGAGGACGACGGACCTCCATGCCTGGTAATTCGTCGGGGGACGGGGCCATTGATGAGGAAAGTGGTATGTGGGAGTTTTGTTGACGGTGGCTTGAACAGGTTTGAAGGGGTTTCAAGGCTTTTGTTGAAGAAACCAAACACAACAAACACCTTTTTTTTGTTGAGCCGGAGTAAGCCGCTGACATAAGATTGAGCGTGGGGATTTAGGTCGCCGCTTAAAGCGCAGGTCTGCTCATCGCAGCCAACGACCAACTGCCTTTCAAGAAATTGCACAGACGCGCTCGACGGCGAGAAAAGCTCTCTGTCTCCGTCACGGCCGACAGCGAGCAGCGCGAGTGCCGCTCTAACCGTCGTAGTCGCCCCCCCCCAATAAGACAGAAGACGTGGTAGAGAAGTGTCCGAAAGTTGTAATGGACAACTCCAATTTTTATTCTTCATGGATGCAGTCGACGCCGCAGCAGCCGCAGGCATCGCTGTTGAACGAACCGTCCCAACAAAGCCGGCACGAGGCACATCCGTCGTCCTCGCTTGATGACTGGGCCAAGCAGCCACCGCGTACAGCGTCCAACGGATCCCTCGGCGGGAGCACGTCGGCAACAACGCCGAACGCCCATATGACGCTGCAGGAGCTGCTCGGTAGCGTTGGGGGTGAGTCGACTATTATCGCCCATACCAAATTCTCACACGCTCATTATCTACTAGCCGGGGTCGACGACGGTCAACAGTCGTCCTTTTTCCAGTCCTTCAGCCAGTATAATATACCGAACAATGCTCCCTACAATAACATTCCGTATGGCGCATCATGGCAGTCGTCGCCCTCAAATCACGTGCCCTTGTCGTCCTATTCGAGCCTGAACGGCGCGACCTCGACGAGCTCACAGCCGTCGCAGCAGCAACAACAACGAATACCGCAACATTCTCCACCACCACAACATCAATCTCCTCCAATCATTGAGTAGGTCTCCGTTCATCAAGATTTCTGCAATCGTCTGACAGCCGATTCTAGCCCCGCTCTAACCATAAATGGATCCGGTTCCAACGGCATCCCCCACTACTCACCGCCCCCACCGACGCCAACCTACGGCGCTCAACCTTCCCCGCCAATCCAGCAATCAAATCCACAGTCACGATCACAACTATTTTCCCTCCAACAGCATTTATCTCTCGGCAACAACAACAATAGCAATCCCTATTTATATTCCCAATCATTTCCACAACTCGCACAGTCTTCCTTAGCACATGCATCGCAAGGCCAAGGGACCCTTTCACCCCAGGCCCTTCATACTTCTTCTCCCGGGCCGATGATGGGCGTCTTGCCATCTCAGTTTTACGGCAAACCTGCACAGTCAACTCCGCCACAGCCTTCCCAACAGCTGCAGCCACAGCAAATACGGAATCTGCTACAGTCACAGTCACAGCTGCAGCAGCCTCAATCACAGCCTCCTCCGCCTCCCCAACCTCAAGGACCTTCTCCACAGGAACGTAAAGAGAGGTTACTTGCGAGCATCAGACCTCTCCTCGGCGTAAACGCGTTCACCGGGGCGGGCGCCGTGAACAATCTCGTATCAAGTTGGATGAGTATGGATCTGCCGATGTCGACGCGACGACACGTATGGAGATTCTAACCAAGATCCGGGATTGTGCCGCGAATCACTACTTTCGCGCGTGGCTCGAGAACCCCACCGCTATGGATATAACACGAGAGTGGTTAAAGGCGCCCATCGGGAGTGAAGACCAGGAATTGGTTGGCACCGTCATGCCTTTGCTCCATGTGCGTCGTGCACGCAGCGTGTTGGATGACTACAAGCCTCACCTCGTCTTTGTAGATTCTAGACCGTTTTCCGATAACGCTCGAGACCCTCAAGGCCACCAAGCTCGGTAAAATCATAGTCAAGCTAACCAAGAACCCTCCTTCGCCTGGTGAGTCTTGTCTCATTTTAGTTACGCGCCCGTTTGCTCGGCGCTTGTGCGTCCCCATGCGCTTGATTTTGAACGTGCATCTCCGGTTCTTCATAGTAATAGCACTTCGGGTCGCCCCCATGAATTTAATATACATGAACCTAATGCTTTCGCGCTCTTGTAGCGATCAAGGACATGGCTCTTAATCTCGAACGCAAATGGCGAAATATGATTGACGGCGTAACCGGAAAGGAAGAGGGTGAGTCACGTCGGTTCACTTTAATTGAAAATAGCCTGAAATAGTCATGTCCGTAGAGCCAAAGTCGAAGAAACGCAAGATGGAGACTCCGCCCCGACAAAGATGCCTGCGCCTGTCAAGAAAGCGCGACGAAACCGCCGGTAGTGACGAAAAAGGTGGTTGCGACGCCGGGGAATCTCAAGGATGCCAAGTCTGATTCCTCATTCTTTTCCGAGAAGAAGGTGAAAAAGCTGCCCAAATTCACCAAGGCGCCCCCGCCTGTATCGGTGAAGAAGGAGGATACGAACATTGCTCTGCCGTCATCGCGAGATCCTTTCCAGGAAGCATTACAATCGATGGTAGGGAAGGGTCTGAAAGATTCCGCCGCAACGCCACCGCCTGCGTCCCATTCTACTTCCGTGGCCCCGGAGAGTGGACGGCCAAGTAAGAAGAAGAAGACGGTGCAATGGGCCGCTGACAACGAGCTCGAGGCTGTTCGCTTCATCGAAAAGGCTGTCTATGATGATGATCCCGTAGATGTCAGCTACTTTCTCGTATACTGTGTATGTCAATATCTCAACCTTTATTCTGTTTCCTTTCAGGGTACGCATTCCGCGCAGAGCGCACGAAACATGGAAAAGGGCGAGGGCGCGGCGCTGCACCGACATATATTCGAGGAAACGGTCGATTGGTCAGAGCCAATACGTCAGTCTTTGTCTTATCGCAATTGGGCACTATTCTTATTCGAAACGATGATAGCTATCGAGATACCTGTGGACATCGAGTACAAGGAGCGCGGGCTGGAGAGCCAGGAAAAGGCGACGCAGGAGCAGCGGGAGGAGTCGGTGCTCGGCGCGTTGTATCTGTCTCTGGCGCAGATACCTGTTTCGCCCGCGGAGGCGTCGCACGTGCTGTCGGACGCGGAGGTGGACACGCAGGTACAGGCGATGACGGTGGGGCCGGAGCTCGAAGCCGCCTTCTGGGACCCGATGACGCCGAATGTGAATGTTGCGGAGCTCATGGCGCAGCTGAACGGGGCAGGGAGGATGATGGGTGGTGGTGGTGCCGGTGGTGAACATAATGTATCTCCTATGGATGCGGCGGCGGCGCTGGCGGCTGCGATCCCGCAGGATCAGCTGCAGTCGCTGCTGTCGCAGCTGAACCCGATCATCGGGGGCTTCGGCGGGGGGGACCCGAGTTGGAGCGCCCCGCCAGCTGATTACGGGACCGGGACCGGGACCGGGTATGCGGATGATGCGGGCCGATGGAGGGGGGGCTCGAGGGGCCGTGGCCGGGGAGGAGGTGGAGGAGGAGGGGGGCATAGAAATAGTAAAAGAAAACCATGCAGTTTCTTTCAGGCAGGAAGGCGAGCATTGAATCAGCATATGCGAAGAATGGAAGTTTCTGACTGTTTTTTTTTTTTGGTGTAAACAGATGCAAGTTTGGTGACCAGTGTGATTTTGCGCACGAGTATGCGTCATGACGATGGAGAGGGAGGAGGGAGGGAGGGAGGGAGGGAGGGAGAGAGGGGTTTTTATGTATGGTACCCTACTGTCGTTTTAGTATGAGTGTGTACTGGAAGCGGCGAGCATGATAATTTTCAGCGTGTTGATCTGAGCGGTTTTGACTGTCATTGTGGCTTTGAATACGCTTCTCCCTTGTTGCATGCAGATCTGCCGCCCTCACCAGCCTCATTACCCGCCATGGAGCAGAACTGCGAGGTAGCCTGACATGTAAGAACGTATACATTGAATTTCTGATATGTTTCGGTCCCCCGAGACCTCCACCATAGGGACAACATGCCGGGCTCGTCTCTCATACAACAACGAAGGAACTTGATCAAACCCAGTCGGAGGACTTTTAAGTACTGCAAGAAATGTGTCGAGTGAGCAGGCACTGTGACGTTCTTCCGTCCCAGCTGTATATCCCAGTTCAAAAGCTTCGATGACTTTCATAAGTACTGGTGGTGCTTCTGTCTAGTACATAAATTCTTTTTCGGAAACAGATGCACGTTTGGTGACCTGTGTGACTTTGCGCACGAGGATGCCTCATGATTTGTAGCGAAGATGGAGAAAGAGAGAAGGGGGCGTAAATCTCGGCATCATCGAGGTCACTGAGCCTGATGTTCTTCTGCTGAGCTTTGAATAGCACTCGTTATGCTCTGTCGCGTTGCATTATTTGGGGGACTTAGCTCCGTACGTACAGAGGCCAGACACTTCTATCCGAGGACCAAACTTGAACGAGGTATATGTTCGCTCACTCCCGCGATTAAGATATGTCTTAGGAAAACTCTATGTTTCGCTTACGGACTGACGTCGGTTATGCTTGAGCGCATTTCATCCAATACCGATGTTGCGTCCGGCGGTTGTCCGAGTCTCAGTTACCGACACGACGTGTTTCAACAAGAGCGAGCGTGGGAACTTTCCTAACTTGCGTCCCCCAATCACCAGCCAATCACTGATCAGTTGATATGCCTGGCATTTAGCCTTGCTAGGCATGTCGACAGTCGTCCTATATCCCATCTGGTCCCAGATATAGAGAATCGTTGATGAGAACATATTTTTTCTCTCAGCGATTTGCGGTGTTTATGCGTTTACTACTAGTCATCTGATATCAACGCTCGGGCCCAAGTGCCCTTCATGGAGCGAGATACAAGCCGGTAATGACTTTTTGCCATCTCGAAAGGCTTCTACTTTACTCTGGTCTCTATTCAAGTTGTCCCTGGGTACTATGCTGGTGCTCACTGAGCTCGCCACAATTGACAATACTCGTGGCGGACTTGATTTCGACGCTGTGTTACGACGCGACCGGTAAGAGCCAATTAATTGTCTTAGACTCCAGCATACTTACTTGTCTCAGACTCCAGTGCATGCCATCAACTGCGCGAAGTGTCGTCCGAGGGGAAAACAGGAGGAACGCGACTCGTGTCCGCTCCTGGATGATATCTGAGCTCGTGCTGCTCAACAGCGCGGGGAAGAACACGTCCACGGCCCACGGAGCGAACCAAGACTGTGCACGGGAATACATGATGACGATCAGACCGAGTGTTCAGGGCGTTTGAATGTGCGCATGAGCTGATTGCGTTAGCAGCTCGGATCAAACTCTTGCAGTGCAATCTGTCCTCGCCGCGGAAGAGTTATGACGGAGCATAGGCAATAACGGCAGCAGGCATCGAGGACTTGCTCGGACTTGATATCCACGGACGAGCTCGATCCATGTCCTCGCCGACGTGCTCCGTGGAGCACAAGGTGTAAAGAGTCGCCATGGACCAACGAGGTAGTACCCACCGTCGTTGTATACGCGGAAGCTGACAAGGTACCAGGTTTCGCCTACGATTCAGTTAAATACTAGTGTCCAGCCATTCTTTACATCCTCCCAGCCCTCCCAATGGAATCTCTTCTTGTGAACGCTCAGCACATCCCGATACTGTTGTAATCGCCATTGGCAATATGGTCCGCTGTCCAAAGGAGATAGGCTACCGGGGCTAGGTTTGGTTATGCTTGAAGGAGCGACTTGCATGCTGAGAAATCGGCGGGCGAAATACTTGAAGTTACTAGATAGCGGGGTGTCCATGCAGGCCTCCCTTCATCTGTTGATTCATCGTAGGTATGAAGCCTTGGTTCGGCAAGCCCTCACTAACTCTAGTTCTTAGATGCAGACCTTGAAATGTCTCCGTAGATCTATTAACAATTCCGATTTAGATCGCCTTTACAACACGATCCCGACCCTGCTGATGTCCCTCCTGAGTGATTTCAGATGTACTGCAACGACGTCGGAGTGTTGAGTTATCATTCGCCCTCAATGCTCTGTATAAAGGCGAACAGAGTAAATGCCTGAATCATCAGTTCAAAGCGATTCACTTCACAGCGATGGCACCTCAATCCTCTCTCCAAATCTTTCCCAAGAACGCGCTGGCCTCTCTGACTAAATTCACCTTCACCTCACCTCGATCTTGGTTTGCCGCACTAGCGCGCCAATCGATCCTCTCCGCCATGGGCGGCGCTATTACTATCGGATCTCTTGTCGTCGACGACTGTGAAGGGACGCACTCGTATGGCACCTTCACACCAGATTGCAACCACGTCCACATAAAGGTTAAGAGCGATGACTTTTGGCTCCGCCTTTTATTGTGAGCACATCGCGGTCCAACTTGTACACACATTCTGATCGGTGCTTCTTCCTCAGATCGGGTGATCTAGGCTGTATGTCGCGTAACTGCCGATCTTTTCAGCGTTCTAACCCTATATAGTCAGCGAAGCCTATATGATTGGCGATATCGAGGTGCCTGATCTCAGAGCTGCTATGAACGTAAGTACAGATTCGCGCTGTGCTCTCAAGCGGTCGCTAACCTCGACAATCAACTAGCTCTGGCTTGATAACCAGTCTGGGATGGAAGACACACTATCCTCAACATTCACTCGCATCACATCAACTGTCTCCGGATTCTATAACTCGTATCTCGGTCAGACTAAGGCGAACGCGCGACTTAACGTGATTGCATCGTACGACCAGTCAAACGAACTATTCAAGGCCTTCTTGTCCCAGGAAATGATGTACTCATGTGCCTTGTGGGACGACGCAGAAGGCGGCGTTCGTGGAGACCTCGACTTGGGCCCTACACCGGGCGACCTTGAAGCCGCTCAACGCCGCAAACTTCACCATGTCCTGAGACAGGCGCGGGTGAAGCCTGGTGACCACATACTTGAATTTGGCTCCGGGTGGGGTGGCCTGGCAATTGAGGTTAGCATTATTCGGCGCCTCACATGCTCTTGCTTATCGCTAAAGGGAACAGGCTGCCGGCACTTTTGGATGCACAGTCGTCACCCTGACGCTATCGATTGAGCAAAAGACCTTGGCTGAGGAACGGATCATGGCAGCTGGTCTCTGTGACAAGATTACGGTTCACTTGATGGATTATCGTGACATCCCGTTGTGTTGGGAAAACGCGTTTGATGCGTTCGTGTCGGTGGAGATGCTCGAACACGTAGGATCGCAACACTACGCGCGCTACTTTGACCTCGTGTCCTTTGCACTCAAGCCCCACGGCGCCACCGCCGTTGTATCAGCGTCGACGTTCCCGGAGTCGCGGTATTCATCGTATCAGGCGGAGGACTTTATGCGAAAGTACATGTGGCCCAATTCCTGCCTGCCGTCCGCCACCGCTCTCATACAAGCCGCGTCACCCCACTTTAACCTTGATCGCGTCGAGAACCACGCGGCGCATTATCCTCGAACCCTCAGGGAGTGGGGTAGGCGTTTGGACAAGAACTTGACACAGGAGACGGTGGCGAGGGACTACCCCGGATTACACGATAACCGGGCATACGACGCCTTCAAGAAGAAGTGGCAGTACCTGTTCGCATATGCTGGTGCTGGCTTTGCGAAGGGCTATATTACATGCCATATGTTGACCTTTATACGCGAGGCGAGTTTTCCACTTTCTTTGTGTGATGAATCCTCACTGACCTCTTTTGCGCTCTACAGAACGATGCACCTGAAATTTGCGATTAGAAAACGCGTCCGCGTTGGCGTATCAAGAGGTCCCAAAAGGTTCGAACTCGCATTCACCTGGGGAAGCGCGTAATCGGTATATCATTCGATTCTCTATACCCATCTAGCAAAGTGTTATTTATAGTTGTCGAGTTCGCGTCAGCCTCTTGGAATAGCATCGTGTAGTTTTATCATTAGCATTATTGACATCGGACATCACCCTAGACTGTACTAGTATCAGATTATTCGCGTATGCATTTACACTATATACTAGAACACGTTCCCGCCGTAGTACAGCGCCACACACCCTATACTATTTACACAAATAGAGCTGCGCATGGCTGAGCCAGGATTATTTATCGGAGCGAGTCATGGAGCAACCGGTTTCTCAGAAAGAGATTAATCAGGTTCAGAAACATCATCTATGTTACCTGGGTGCGAACAGTCTGATCAATGACGGCGAGTGAACCTGAGATCCACGCACCTAAGCGCTACCCAGTTGGAGGATGATACAGCAACCCTTGAGATTGATTCACCTGCCGCATACACCAACGTTGTATAGAGTCGATTACACGGAATTCCACAACGTAAAGCTTAGGGAGGACTCGCCCCTTCAAACATAACACTGTCAGCTTCCGATGTCAAAGATCCGTCCATAGCATACGACCGAGCTACATCGTATACGTCAGTTACGCTCATTCAATCAAGGACCTCAGAGTCTCAGTATGGCATCCCATGAGTCACAGTTATCACCGCCACCTGTAGGTCAAACGGATCATCAACCGCAAGATCAGCATCAATATGAGTATCAGCGCGTCCCGAAAGCTATCCACTTTGGGTTTAGAAAGCTCCAGTGCTTTAGGTGGGCGCATCAATCGCGCTACCGCGCTTTCCCGTCCTAAAAGAGCGAACAATGACGCCATCACGTGGACAGTGTGGATGGGTTAAATGCTGTTGGAGGGAGTCATTCGTTGTCCCACCACCACCATCACAGAAAAATGGCACCCTATCACCCTCGACCTCTCGTCCGAGAGAACGCTTTCTACGCTCCAAGACCAGGGCCCTCGCCTTATCAACAACCCCAGCCTCTCCAGCGCGAGCCGGCTTATTACTCCCTCCCCATCGACAGCCCCCCAAGGTTCCCACATTTCCAGACCATCGGGCGGGGCGCGCTCAAGCGGGAGCCTGCGATGTATAATGTTGTGCCCCCCGAACAACAGCGCTCAAGAATTCCTGCACCAATTTATGCAGAGGCTGGAGCTCCACGACCACAGATTTACCGTGCTGCCGGTGTCGCGGCCGTTTATGTAGTCCCTAGGATGTCCTCGTTAAAGAAGAGAAGAGAGTGCGCTGGGGCAGTTGCACCGACCGTAGTGGGAGCGGACGCCGACACCATGTGAAGAATGTTAAGTCTACATATCCTGAAGTATGTGTCCCTTGGCCTTTCGACAAATATACGTTGGAACTGACGATCTCTTTCACAGGACGTCACACATCGCCCCACACGCCAACCGCGTCAGCTCCTCAAACCGGGGAAGAGACTACACAAAGATGGATCACACCCATCGTTGATCCCAACCTTTGGATCCAGCAAGAAGGTCGTCCTCAAGGGCCATTACAAGTGGGAGAGCTCCGGCTGAATTGTTATGAAGACTGTGCTTGTTGTACCTCGCTGTTTGTTGTATTCCATGACACGTATTTATTGTAACGGATGGCATTTTAACTGCCAATGCGGATGGGCAGATATCCAAAGCTAGTCGCCGATCTCAGTCCAGTCATAGAAACACTCGAAGAATTCACACGAATCACAGAGCAGGCCTAGTAGTATCAAAATCACGATCAGTGACTCTTCAGGTTCAGATTAGAGATGAGAAGTTTGTTTTTCAGTCATACAACGATTCAAGGGCACAGTATAGTAGTATCCAAGCGTCAACTTTCAACCAAAGAACAGCGACGGCTCATCACGGGAGTCAAAGGAGTAGGAGTCTTCTGTCCATCTAGGAGGAGCGGCGAGCAAGAGGGCGAGAAGTTGGAGTCTACAACTTGAATGAGACATCCCAAGCACTGAGAAGGGCATGCAGTGGTTGACTTGGAACACTTCTGCACGTTAAGCGGGCGCTTCGGAGTCTTGACAGGCGAGGCGAGGATAGTAGAAAGGCGATTTGACTTGAGAGAATCGTGCAAGAAGGAGCGTTGGGAGATACAGGAGCGAACAGGAGTAGTCGGCGCGGACTGCAATACAGAGCGGTTGTCTGTCTATCGTTCTAGTCAGCAAGTGTAGAGTTGCTCAAGTATTAGAACCTACTGGAATATAAATGCGCTTATTGAAACGCCTGGATCGGCAGGCCAAGTACAACGCGACAGTTACAGAGAGTATGAAAAAGGCGAGAAAGAAACACAACACGTAAAACAGTGCGCGGCGTTTGACTTCTGGTGCAGCATCCGGAATAACCATCGACATCTTGGTGGTTTTTGCAAGGTCGCGCTGATCACGTGTCCATTTACAGCTTGATCTGCAACCGCCATCATGCCGCACGAAAAAGAAGTCCCCGAAGTTATCCCCATGCCCAAAAACCGGAATAACAGGGCATGTCTGCTATGTTCCATCATTCAGACCAGCGGTGACTTTCGCGCGAATGGTTGTCCCAACTGCGAGAACGTCCTGCATGTAAGCATGCCCCGCGCCTGCCGCAGTGTATACCTAACTGTGCTTTCCTGCTTCAGCTTGAGGGAAACCCTGAACGCATATTAAGCTGCACATCGCAGTACTTTGACGGCATGATAGCTATGATCACCCCGGAGAAGAGCTGGGTAGCCAAATGGCAGAGAACCAGTGCGTTTTCTGTTTTTCTGTTCGCGCTTTTCTGATACGTGTATACGTGTAGGCACATTTGTGCGCGGCATATATGCGGTCCGCGTGAAAGGGAGGATACCTGAAGATATCGAGGCGGAACTTCGGGACCAGGACGTCACATATCGACCGCGCGATCTGACTGCCGCAGAGCAGGATTGATTTAACCTGCTCCGTATCGAATCATCTGTACAACATATTTTCCCGCTGTATCATCGCTGTCGTTTCAGCTCTGTCATTGCTTTTCTGGCCATTTCGTCGAGTTTTGCACTCGCGCAGTCATCTGCTGATCTCGAGGACACGTATTGTGGTCAGTGCGCTATAAACTATGGTACCCTATCATGCTAGTGTCGAATATGTGAGCTATGAAATGGCGAGTGCCGTTGATTACTTGATGTCCAATATGACTAACAAAACGATTTAGCCTCATTCCCGCTGGAGATTTTTGAGGGGATCGAGATTCTATTCCAGAAACGATGACCTTACAACGATGAAGTAAATGCCAAGGCCTTGACGCTATTGTTCTCGCTGGGGACTTCAGACCACCATAGAATCTGAGTGTTCTGCGATCATGCGAGAAATGTGAGTGGACGAGAGATGGTGTGATGAGGTTAAGGGAGAGGTGTGGTCACCGGCCATCGTCCTATAACTCTGTTCCGGAGCTCCCAAGCCATTTATTTGTTTGGCCTCGTCTGTACAACGTCGCGACAACAATCTACTCAGCGGACCTTTTTGTCAGAACTTCTTCGTCTCCCGTCGTCGATCCACGGGAAAATCCTCGCCTCCGGGGTAGCTCTTGATGACGTCGAAGCCTTCTATTTACTCATCCCAAACGCGTAAAGGACACGGATGCCTGGCTGCATCACCCTATGCAGGCGGATCGGCGGCTGTCCAGTCATGACTCTTGCTTTCGTCCCAATTTCGGCAACTCTCAGATTATTCATTCTAACAGTAATGCCCAATCACAGGTCATGGATTATCGCACACTCGTCAGGAGCCATGCTGCGAAGTTGGGGGCAGCTTTACGTTGAGGAGGGTATAAAACCCATGGTTATTGAGGAAGAAAGGCATCTCACTCACCCCCTTCTACCTTATTCGCCATGGTTTTCATCTCGTCCTTGTTCTTTGTTCTTCCCGCTCTTGCTCTTGTCAAGCAAGCTAGTGCTTTTCCCGGTGGTGGCGACCATCATAGTCACGATGATCATAAATTCATTGCGCCTGGTCCCGACGATGTCAGGAGTCCTTGTCCTGGATTGAACTCGTCGGTGTATTTTCTTTCATGCGCTATATACACGTCTAACAAGCTTCAACTTATACAGTCTCGCCAACCATGGTTACCTTCCTCGCGACGGCAAGAACATCACTATCCCGATCATGATGAAGGCGGGGAACGGTGAGGCTTTCGCGCCTACCACAATTTATGGGCGTTTTCTGATCTCTATCTTTGAACTCACAGATGGCTTCAACGTCCAGGCCGAGGTGATCCTCCTCGCGGCCAGAGTCAGTCTTTTGACCTCGACGTACGCCTGGGATGCCTTCAGCTTGGAGGACGTCAGACTGTTAGTGTTCACCTCCCTCTCTCGGTGTGCTTATTCTGACTTGGGAAATGTAGTCACGGCAACATTGAGCACGACGCGTCCGTCTCCCGCATGGACGAAGCGCTCGGGAGTAACTGGGAGTTCAGCGAAGAGATCTATTCCGTCCTAGCCAACTCGAACCCGGGCTCGGATAATTACAATGCGTCGTCTGCTGGGGCGGTTCAGCACGAGCGCCTGCAGCAGTCTTTGAGGGATAACAATCACACGCAGAACACGCTCAGCGAGATGACGATCCGGACCAGGGAGAGCTCGCTCTATTTGAGTGTCATGGGCAATGCAACAACCGGGGAGGCGCCGAAGAAGTGAGTTTGCAGTCGGTGGGGGGGGGGGGGGATTTTAGAGTTTGCTGACTGCGTTGTAGATTCGTCGATGTCTTCTTTAGGGAGGAACGTCTGCCCATCGAAGAGGGTTGGGAGAGGTCGTCTGTGCCCATCACGGGCACTACGATTGGTCCCATTCAAGACATCATCTTCGCGACTTCGAATTGGGTCACCAGTGAAGGGCAATGTGCCTGGGTCAGGACCAGCCCCCATGATGACCTGAGTATTGTTGGACCTCGCTAACTTATCCGTGGCGGCGGCGGCTTGAATTTTATAAATTTGTTTTCTGCTTTGCTATTTGGCGAACGCCTCTTACATCGTATCTTTCGTTTTAACTATTGCTTAGTTAAACCGAATTGGACAATCTTTCTTATGGAACTGTGTCAGTCTAAAACTTTGCTGATGTCCTGCCACCATACCCGGTGTTGGAATACGCTCACGTGGTCTTGGCCTTCAAGTTCAAACCAAGCTTTGACTCTTGGCCACCGTCCGGTCTCAAAATTTGTGGGGTTCTGGGTTATTACGACGTGTTAACGCGAAGCTTGATGTTGGGGAGGACGAAAATAACCTGGCACACAGCTTCCCGTCTCAATTCAATACGCAAGGCCATTTGACGGCCATCGCGCTACTCGTGCTCTTAGTCATGATACACTCATGGTTGACAGTCAGGTCATGAACGGTTCAATGCATCCTCCAGAACACGGGAAACTCATTTGAGCCAGGGCTACCTCATAGTTACACCTCTGCGGCTTATAACCCACATTGTAATCTTGTTGTAATCCTTAGGCTTTTGTTGTAGCGAGACACCGGGTGATCGTATTATACACTTTTCAGGCTAGATGACGAGTGTCAGTGCGGAAAGCAGTACAGTGAAATTCGGCGGTGAAACTTGAGCTTGATCGCTGGAATTGGCCCGGCTGACTCGTTCGCTACAATTGTAGGAACTATGCGGACATTGCGGACTGGAAGAGCAGGTATGCTGAGCCCCACCGTGACACAGCCGCCATTAAACGTTGAACCCATGACTCGGACGTAGGAGTCCCGTGGAAGACACATGCACTGGCATTTTCGCGAGAGCAAAGTAAAAGGTGATTCCTGAGAGCTTTCAGAGGTTCTAAGAGGCAGTGCCTAAGTCTTCGACGTCGTATGTCGAACCTTAGTCGAACCTGCGTCGAACAACTGTCCCGAGCCGGGCCGTTATGGGGCCGTGGCCTTCCGTTTCGAGGAGCCGCAGCAGGGCCGGACCTCCGAAGGCCCAGAAGGAATTTCACATGGGCGCAATCCAAATATGCTACATTCTCGTCGTCGTCTCAGTTCGTACCATCTGGTGCCCCTTCACGACGATGGTGAGTATTATGGATAACTGGGATTCCTACACGAGGCAGAGCCTCGACTTTGCCTCCTCTGCTGCGGCTCTGGGTTTCTCTGCGGCCAAGGCGGGCACACGACTGGGAGTGAGTCTTTCAGCTACTCCACGCCAGAGATATTTACCGTTGACATCTCTCCAGTTCTCGGTAACGCGAGGTATTGTTTCTACTGCGACCAAGGTCACGTCTACCGTGGTCGACCATACCCTATTTGGTGGAAACGAGGTCGCAGCACCAGTGCTTAGTGGAGCTGTGGCGTCCGTTATCACGCTCGTCGAACAGATAACACTCGCGCCCATTTTCCTGAGCGAATACATAACATCGACGTCTATTTCTGCAGCTCATAGCTCTATAAACGCCCTCACCGTCATATTTCCTGGTAGCCACGAGGCGTCCTTCTCTCTAGTTTCTTTTGTGGCTTTGGTACGGCGGGAATGGGCCGCAGAAGGTGAGGATGGTAATCATCTCCCGGCGAAACACTACGGCGTAACCCAGATAACGCGTGGAATTATCGCTTGGGTTTCTCTACAAGGTGTTACCCAAGAATGGCAAGAGAAAGCCTTCTTCCAGCACCTCAAAGAAATCCATGTGCGTGATCCACCCCGTAGCCTCGAGTCGCTGCGCGCACGTCGAGGCTCCCGCGTGCGCGTCACTTCCGATGTGATCTACCCGGGCGACGACCGCGCCCAAATCATCGCAGCCGATATTGGTGAAGCTCCGTCACGCGCTAGATCCATGTTTTTCCGTGCAAAGCCCGTTCGCACGAAGATAAACCCTCAGACGTTCGTCGAGCCCAAACGGCTGTCCAACAGCGCTCTCAAAGCTACATTACGACGGCTTTCCAAAATGGTCTTGTACGGCTACGGTGGCGCCAGTCTGTTGTTCTTCGGTGTGCCCCTTACGACACCTGGCGCACCTCCTGCTGGATCACCGCAGGCTCGATCCGAGGAATCACAGCTCGCGAATGCGATTAACGCGTCCGAGGCAGAGGCGAGCGGGGACCTAGCGGCGCGCGAGATGCCGGATGTCCCGGAGGAGTACTCATGGTGGGACGTGCTGTTGGGAAAGCACGACCACGAGATCTTTGCGGCGTTTTCCAACGACAAGGGCACGGCGCACTCCCACAAGGATATTGTCATCGGTCAGGAGCATCTCATGCCCCGCTTTTGGGTCCTTGCAGATCACAGCCGGGGTCAGATTGTGCTTGTCATACGCGGAACGATGTCTCTTAATGAGATTGCGGTGGATTTAACTTGCGACCCGGTAGATTTCCAGCCTGCGAGTCCGTCAACGCCTGAGGATACGCCTGTTCCGGGACAGTTCGCTTTCCCTACAGAACCTACGGTGGACGAGGATGTGCCCAAGTATCAGGTACACGGTGGTATACTCCAGATGGCAAAGGCAATGGGTGATATTGGTAGACCAGTCCAGGTAGCCGTTCAAGAGGCACTGCATAGAAATCCTGATTATGGTGCGTGCAGGTTTTCCCGGTCGTTTATCATGCTCAACTTCCATAGACCTTGTGATGTGCGGGCACAGTTTGGGCGCCGGTGTTGCTTCCATGTTGGGTTTAGTGAGTATAGCCTTCGGGTTCCTCTTCACTTCTGACACGGACTGTTAGATGTGGGCGGACGCAAAGACGTGTCGAACAGTGAAATCTAGCGGTCTTCCCGTTGATCGGCGTGTTTCCGTCTACTGCTTTGCACCACCGTATGTACACATTGCCTCTCATTGCTGTTCGGCTGACTCTTTCCCAGATGCACAACGGATGTTCCCTTGTCAAAGCTTGCGGAAAACCTGATTGTGTCGTTTGTGTACTCGCACGATGTTGTATCGCGGCTGTCCATTGGTACTGTCACGGACCTGCGGAATGCTGCAATGTGGTTGTGCGATGCCAACGCGGCTGATGGAGAACTGCAAAACTCTGGCCATTCAGCTGTGATTGAGCGCGCGGGCAGGTGGAAGTCTGGCTGGGGATCGCCGGAGGATCCGGACTGGGTTCGTGTGTTTTTTGATGTTGTTAAATCCTACGTTGAATTTCGTTTCAGTTCATCGCTATGCGCAAGACGCTGGAGGCCAACATGAGGCAGCCAAGGAAACTCTACCCTCCAGGACGCTTGTGGTGGGCGCTCAGAGACAGCGATCTGTGTCCACCACATCGTTCGGAGGATCATAGTAGCGGGGACGACAGGCTCCGACTGTTCGAGGTCATGGATGTCGAGAAGGTTTTCTCCCAAATCATCTTCGCCAGAGACATGTTGAGGTTGGTCCTTTAATAATCAGTTTCGACTCGGCTGACGGTTTGAAGCGCCCACCTCCCGCACAAGTACGACAGCGTACTGCACGACCTGCTATGATTTGATTTTCGCCATCGAAGTGTATCTCCATTTTGTATAATTCTGTGTATCTGACGCGCTATCATGCTAGTTAACTTATGTATACCAGGGATTCTATTTACATAGATGACGACTAGACAACTCCAATTGCTTTACGGTCTTGTAGACACGAATGCTTGTAATACCAAACAGAGTTGTGAGTTAGAATCAACCTACTGTACTGTTCGCAAGTATGTGGTACAAATACCACTCTCTTTTCGTGTACACATCCTCGCGAATACTTACTGCTTGATAAATGAGCGACGGTACATACGGTGTCTGAATTCGGTCGCTTAGTCAGCATTACTGGCTTGACCTCCTTCCTCTGTCAACATGTCACGTCCTACCTCTACCGTGAAGAATATGAGCAGCATAGCGCCGCACTGGTGGTAGATGACGTACGACGCGCTCTACGAATGATCTCCAAGCGAGAATCTGCATGCCAGTCAGTTCGATGACTCTTTGCGTCACGTCTCGGACTCGAGAACAGTGATTTTTGTGGATAACATGGCGTTTCATGTCGGTCTGAAGGCAGGCAATGGCAAGGGTCTCGTATCGTATAATCGTTTTCTCAACACCCACCTTCTGTGCGAGTTGAATCTCCCACTTGGCGGCGACTGTGTTGGAGGCGATTCATACTGGCAGTGCTAACCGCAAGCACTAGAGCTCCTCAGGCTAGTTGGAACAGCATGTTTCTATTGACTTGGTGAACCTATTCCTGCATTCCTTATCCACCTCCAAGAAAAAAACTTGATGATGATTGACGCCTCATTGTTCGTGAATATTCGGTGAGTTCCGGGTTTTTGTTCTTTATTGTGTCTGCTCATGGATTGTCTACGTAGGTCATGGGAAAGACCGACAGCGTTAGCCTGCTCACCGCTTGAGAGCACTAAACTGTTAACACAGATAGCTATGCTACATCGCCACTCGAGCATGTTGACAGTAATGTTTTTTTCTCAGTTTGCAGCTCGCAGTTACACCGTCGATATTGAACAGATTGGTTCGCCTCCCTTTTGTTTCCCTTCTTTTTGTACGCAGCGCTTCATAACCTGGAAACCTCTCAAAGTACAAGGCCTTACCGAGGTCCTAAGTTGTTGTTGTTGTTGTCATAGCACTAACTACTTGATCGGTCCTTTTGTACAGCTTGCCCCCAGCTTTATAAATGCTTGCGCCTCCAGCTTTTGTTCATTCACCTCCACCTTCGCCACCACCACCCCGACCCATCTTCACTTTTTTCCTCCGAACCTCAAGGTCGCGATCAACATCATGGGCATCGAGGATTTCGCAGCCGACTCTAAATCCAAATCCGCTCTCGACAGTACGCCCCGTTACATTTGTCTTTGTGGCGCACTAACATTTTTGACAGACGTCAGTGCGCGGCAGGGCGATCCATCCAATGATGGTTTGCCTGGGTACTCGTGCATTGATCCTCGTAGTAATGCATAGTCCTAATATGTGACGTTGCTCTTCTGCTAATGCGTTGGAGCAGAACTGAAGCCCCGCGAATTGAAGAAACTGCATGGCTACGACACTATCTTCATTCTAGATGATTCAACATCTATGACCTGGTCGATGGACCAGTCGATTGCCGATGCTCAGTGGGCAAACTTCAGGAAGCATAAGAAGTATCTTGGCCCTGTTGGAGAGACCCGCTGGGAAGTGGTGTGTCTGTTTCTCTTCCGTCCTGTCTCTGGACTGACTATTCGACGCAAGGCTTCCGGAGCACTCGCTTCCTTAGTTAAGGATGCAGGACGATGTGATGAGGATGGCATTGACATCCACTTCCTGAATGATCACTCAGTGGGAAGAGGCCTCAAGGTGTGTAATTGACTTTAGACTGTGAGCAGACTACGCCCTAACACATTTTCGACAGGATGTAGATGCTGCTAAAGAAGTGATTCAAGGAGTCTTCCCAAAAGGAGGAACACCGATCGGGCTTAAGCTTAACCAGATCCTGTATCCCTACTTGCAGGAACTTGAGGGTGCCAAGAGCCTCAAGAGGGGCGACCCAGACCGTCCCAAACCTCTCAACATTGTGGTTATTACCGATGGGGCTGCAAGTAATACTGTCTTTCTACCGCCGAACGACATGCGCTTATCCCTCATTGATAGCGGACAGGGATGTGCTGAGAAAAACCATTGTGGAAACGACAAAAGTTCTAGACAAGCTTCATTGTACATTTGACCAAGTACGTCGATTTACCTGTCCTGGCTCTCATATTCTCATTTATGATCCCGGATTAGGTTGGTATCCAGTTTGTTCAAATTGGCCGCGACAAGGAGGCGGAAAAGTTCCTCAAAGAGCTCGACGATAACCTGACCAAAGGTTGGTTCTCTGCGAAACGTGCGACACGGGTGCGTTCAAAGTTCCCTTCCGTGTGTGCGATTCTGATGCGCTTGTTCGTCAGGACATCGTCGACACGGTCATATGTACGGGACAATCCAAATTCTCGGCGGCGCTGCTGGCGAAGATTTTAACTGGCGGGATTGACCGCCGCATTGATGATCAGCCCTCCGATGGAAAGGCCAAGAAAGAGCAATTATGCTATTGAAGAACGCTGTGCTACGTTTTCTATCCCATTCCCATCCTACTGTACAGCAGATAGGTTGGAGGCTCGAACAGCAACTACTTTGTACTTGTAGTTCTTCTCATGATGAAATTGGCGAACGTTAAATACCCTCTGTACGACATCTGAAGCTGCTGCGTCGTATGCGAATGTTCATGATTGGTGGGTAACATTTAACGCGAACGCTGAGCAAGGTCTTCGATAGAATTTCCAGCTATTTCTTGAGTACGGCGGACGCCATCATTGTGTGGCTGTGTGAGCAACGTGCCTCTCTGGAGTTCTTCCCCTGCTCTTTCCAGACCGTCATGAGCATTATTTCGACCTCCCCTGCGATGCACCATCCAGCGGAAATCGACAATTGTACACATTCGTGTCACATAGAGCTGTGATATTAATCGCGGATCTTGCGCCGTCGTGGACGAATATCCTTGCCGAAAGTGGAGCTCGAGCGCTCGAGGCTTCGCCGCTTTTTCGATGGCGACCACCAGAACAGTTAACTGGATTTCCTCTTGAGTATTGGATCAGTTATCTCGACGTACAGAAGGCCTGCGCAGGGCGAATCAAGTGAGTGGCAGTTATTGCAGACGTCGTGTCCAGGCTTATCACTGTCAGCCTTTAGGTGCCAAAGAAAAGTCCAGGATAAACATTACATTGACATCGGAAGGCAGTGCGCGTTCGGTCACCGGTGGTTAATTTCAAGCAGCCTACGTGATAATTGTGTGCTGGCTTGCAACGGGGAATTACGATATGTACTCACACCTTGGGAGTTGATATCGATCCTCGGCCGACGACCACATATACGCCAGTATTCGTGCTTGCCGGAGTCTCGCAATATCATTCTGACCGTCAACCTTGCGTTGCGCTGGTATCGCATATCCGACTAACGACACTCGGGGCGCTTACTAACGACATCCGGGGCGCCTATCTATCGCGGGACGTCACTGGGGATTGCCATTGACACGGAATGTTGAACGTGGAATGTTGAATCGTGCTCCGCCACACTCTATCGTCTCGCGATCATGCACACATCGTGACTCAGTACCGCCTTCAACTTCGAAAATCGAAGCACCGCCACAAGCAACCTCGTGCCTTCAAATCTTAACAGCTGTAAAGACCACTGTAGACCAGACTCAGGTGCGACGCACTGAATGTTCGCCTAAGTGATAGGCGCGCAGATCCCTGTCAGTTCCATTTCATTGTTTGGGCTCTCCATTGCTCTTTCCGCTTGTGGCTCGGATGCCGGGAAATGTACTATATGGCTGGCAGTGCTCCATTCCATTGTTTCATTGGGCTCCCGTGTAGCCTTGGTAGTATGGAGTTGGTGGAAACCGTGATCTTAGGAGAGCTGTATCGATATCAACCTAGTTCGCTATTGAGGCGATGAAATCGAAGTTACTATTAGAACCCGTTGGACAACAGCAGGAACACGTCCAGTGGCTGTACTAAATTCACAGAGGAGAGAGCAACAATGGTTGCTTCGTGGAGGTGAGCTTCCTTCGCGGGGCAGTGTTCATTGTCTCATTCTACAGCCTTGCAGTGGGGGAGCAACGTCTCTCGACTGCTCGATTTTGCCTTGATTAGGATGAGGATAGCGCCCGATGATTGCCGGTACACAAAGTCGGCAAGCAAGACGCACGAGCATTCTGCACTTGTGAGTTCGCATTGCAGGACAGCGTTTCCGAGTAAGCATCTCGATTCCTGTTATCTCAAGAAATTCTAAATTTGATGCTTTTTTTTTGCTGTAGCTGTAAACATAGCTTTTCGACAGTTCATTGCGTGAATTTTTATTCGAGAATACACTAGGCTGCTTCCATCTTACACGCTGGACTTTCTAGAATGAACACTGCCAACTTGGGCGCCCCAATCGAACATTCTCACACAGCAATTCAGGAATGGAGGCATTTTGATCTTGATCGGACCTCGCACAGCTATCACTATAAAAGACGCCTCGGGTCTCTCGTCCTTTCCTCATCAACACCCATCTTGCCTTACTAGCCAACTGAGTCCATCGTGCCACTATCATGGGAAACGGTAAATCCAGAACTTCGCGTGAGTCGGTGGACCCCATCATCTGTGTGGCGCATTAAACATTTCGGCAGGTTCCGACCAGCCACCGCCTTACTCAGAACAGGATGGCAGAGGTACGAACTCGTCTGATAAGCGTTCTCTTGTCCCTGATCGACGTGCTTCACCAAGCAGTTCAGATTTCGGAGGAACTACTACGGGAATTCGAATCAGACCCTGACATGAAGTCTGAAGCCTTCTCAACTCTAAAGAAATATGATACTGTTGTCGTCCTTGATGACTCGGGATCTATGACTGAAAAGACACACCAGGGCGGTGGGAGCCGTTGGGAAGCGGTAATGCTGTTTTCGCGCTGGAGTGAATCATCGTAGATTAATTATTGTCCCTCCAGGCTAAAGACGCGCTCGCAACACTAGCGGAAGATGCGGGAAAATATGACACCGACGGCATTGATATTCATTTTTTGAATCATATACCCGCCACCAACAACAATGGCAAGAATCTGACGGTACGCCCTTCTCGTTGGTGCGATGTGACCTACAGGTCGTTAATAGAAGTACCGATATCTAGACAGCAGCTCAAGTAAGAAGGTTCATCAATCAAGCCTCACCGAACGGGGGCACGCCCATCGGCGCCAAACTCGACGAGATCCTCTCAGAGTACATGCGCCAACTCAAAAACGCAAGCCCTGCAAACAAGCCAAAGTTCCTGAACGTGCTCGTCATCACCGACGGCGGTGCCAGTAAGTTTTTTTCGGATCTCAAAAACGACACAGCTAACCGCCCATCATCATAGCGGACCGGCAACATTTGAAGGAGGTGATAGCGCAGACGACGCGAATCCTCGATGAGGCGATCTACCCGCTTCGGCAGGTAAGCCGTTTCAGCCTTCCGAGATGTCTAGAGTAGTGCTCATACAGATATTGTGTTTAGATTGGAATACAGTTCATACAGATCGGGAGAGCCGCCGACGCTACGGCGTTCCTCATGGAACTTGACGATGATCTTACGAGCATTGGGGCGAAGGAACAGCGCGCGACGAGGGTGGGTGGTTTACATTCTATCTCTGGCTTCTCTGTCTGACACTTTTGGAAAGGATATCGTCGACACGGTGTTGTGTTCTACGAAGGGCGGCAAGTTTACGGCTGCGCTGTTGTTGAAGATTCTTACGGGCGGTATTGATCGGGCGGTGGATAATGAGAATGTGCAGCAGATATCGACAGGGAGGTCGAGGGTTGCGGATTTATTGGGGTCGAAGAAGGAGAAGAAGGAAAAGTATTGCTATTGAGACATCCCCCGGAAGTTCCCTCCTAATCTTGTAGTAGTATATTAGTAGTACCTGTGCTGTTTTGCCTCAGACAATAAACCATTAATAGTCTTGGACCTCGATATCGATCTCATCCCAAGCACAGACTCAACTTGTGCGATTTGTGGCGTTGGAATCGACAGGCATGATCATCATTACGTGTTAAGGTCTATGGGGCGAGAGCTTTGGCGCCGAGATGCCCTCTGAGTCTTCAGTGACTTCAACGACGCGTCATAGTTCAATGCAGATGTTGCAGTCTTTTTACCAGACTTTTATAAGGTCTACCACTTTGTGCGGGTAGAGCAGTACGTGCAATCCGTCCTCTTCAGGCCAGTAAGTCGACGTCTTGCTTGCGTCCATTCCTTGTGACTCATTTCCTCGGAGCAGGTTGGAGGAACTCTACCGTTCTACACATCGCACGATGCCCGTCCACGTCGGAGTCGCGCTGTTTTTCACTCCCGGTCGCGCGGACTACCTCCCAGCACATTTCCACTGGGCACTCGCCGTCACAGGCGCCTCTGACTGGGTCGCGCAGCCCGTTAGAACGATGCAGCTTCTTCCCAACAACAACCGGCGCGCCTTTGAAACCCAGGATCTCACCAAGGTGATCGACTTTACTGGCGTTGTTCACTTTCTGTCCACCGACGCTTTCACGGTGGAGAGTATCGAAGATTGGATCCTCGAGAGCTTTCCGTGCAGTGATTCCAAGTGGCGACTTCCAGGGAAATATGGGCCCAAGGAGGGGTGGACGTGCGCCACGTGGATTCTGCAGATCTTGGTTGAGCTGCAGCGGAAGAAGGTGTGGGTCAATAGGTGGCCGGTTGAGGTTATGTATGTGCGCGTGCTCAACCTTGGCGCGGACATGCAGGACGTGAAAGAGACGCATCGAAGGCCGGCGACGAACAGAGTTCCTGTCCTGGAGTTCCAGTCTGGCGCGGAGTTCTGAAGGTGTCATCGTCGTGAAAAGGGTTTCTTTTGGGTTTTATATATATCTTCATATCAGGGTTTTATCTATGGGTAACAGGGTATAGTGGGGTTGTGTGGTAACAAATTGTGTATGTCCACTCTAGTAATATTATTGCAAGAATGTATTCATATTCAAAAGCACTCGCGTTGGATATACTAATTCTCTGAGGTTTTCCGACAGGCAGGTTGCGTAGCCGTCGGGATCGAGAGCAAGGAATTAGCACAGCCACTTGAGCTTCTTTCTCCTGGACCATGACCACATTCACGCAAAACCTGCCTCCTGTCGTGCGAGACCTTGGTATCTCCGTCGTTGGCGAGGTAAGTCTCCAAGTCCTTTTCAAAGCCATAAACTCAAGCTAAATATGGCTTTCAGCAATGTTACACGTCACTTGTTGAAAACCTGAATTTTGAAGACATTGAATGCATAAAGTATTCAATATCCAAAGGTCTTGGCTTGGCCATCGTCGTTGGAGGAAGCATAGTCAAAGTTCCCCAGCTCCTCTTGAGTGAGTGTTGTCCAGCATAACGTAGGCACTGGCTAATAGCCACACAGTCCTCAAGGCGCGTTCAGCACGCGGTCTTTCCCTACCGGCATACATAATGGAAACCCTTTCTTATGCCATAACACTCGCGTACTCATTCCGGAACGAGTTCCCATTCTCCACCTACGGCGAAAACTTCTTCCTTGCCATCCAGAACGCGCTCATCACGCTTCTCATCACATTTTTCTCCCCGAACGCCACCGGGAAAATCACCCTCGTTTCAGCGGCCTTGACTGGCGCAGTATCCACTCTGTATAATCTCCCCAAGGACACCCTTGCCGTACTCCAGTTCGCCACTCTGCCACTCTCCTTGTTCTCGAAGCTCCCGCAGATTGCGTCAAACTACCAGGCGGGATCCACGGGACAGCTGTCTGCATTCGCCGTCATCTCGCAGGTGCTCGGCTGCGCGGCACGCCTCTTCACCACGTCGCAGGAGGTCGGCGATCCGGTCGTCCTCACCGGTTTCGCGTTGGCGCTGTTACTGAACCTCGTGCTGGGCGCGCAGTTGTGGATGTATTGGGGAAAGACTGAGGCGCAGGCCAAGGTGCCTGTGCCCGTTATCGTGGAAGAGCCGGTGAAGGAGAAGGAGAAAGTGCAGGCGTATGAGCCTAAGCCATCGAGCAGACCGCACACCCCATCAGGTTCGCGCCCTGGTACGCCGACGCCAGGTGCCAGGAAATGGGCGCGTAAGTTAGATTAGTCTTTTCTTTTAATTTCTGTGCTTGAACTATACACTATTGTACTTTATGCTTTTCATGTGTGACAGTTCATTTTACCAGTTGTAGGCTAGCAGGGGGTATGCTCAGGCCGAACACAACAAGTCAAATACTCGGACAGACCTGCTGCAATTCGCCGGAAGACGTGTCCACGCCGTCCGAACCGCCTATCATTATCAAGTTTGCCCGTTTACGGATGGATAATCAAACCCAGAAGCTATCAGAATACATCGCTTACCTTCAATTGTTCCAACACCAGGACTGCTGTATCGTGGGTTTTCTGCGCCACCGGCACCTCTTCAATCTCCTCCGTGAATACAATATGTAACAAGCAAACGCGGCATTTGTGGGTCCATCAGTATCAGAAATGAATCTTGTTCTGACGAAGATCATCTCCGTGCTTCACCGAGACATCTACGGTGGCGCATGTTACGTAGGTGTACATTCTGAGGGGAAGTGAATTTTATGTTGTGTTGTGAAGCGAGAGATGCATCAGAGTGCAAAGGGATGGAGGGAGCAAACAAAATTGTGATGCGATCACGTGCGTTAAACATCTTGACCCAACACCACCATCGTGTATTCAACAGAAGCGCTGGGACGCCGGGCTACCACGATACATCTTACGGGAGCTTTTTGACTTGCTATATTACGCAGAACTCATGCTGCTCCTCTTCGACGGCGCCACAAAACACACAATTCCTGCTGACCCACGCCCTTTTGATGTCAAAAACGAACTCCGCCCAATTCTTATCGCCACCATCACTCGGCCCTTCATGCCTTTTTGTCGATTCTTGATTTATCCCAGAGTGGAACAAAAGAGGGAGACTGTATATAAGGGTGGGTGCTGACATCTTTCTTCAGTTCCCTCCTCTCATCTCATTTCGTCTGCCTCTGCATACACTATACAGTTTCTCTCGACGGCGAGGTTCTGTCTTGTCTACCTTTGGTCCGCCTGCATGATCGTCGCTGCATTGTGGCGGCGTACAGTCATCCCCGGAGGAGGGCGATATTGTCCGCGCGTCCCCTTGTCGTGGGCCTCTGGGCTTAAACCCAACCAAGAACGCGTTAAAACTTAACAGCCCATAACACATTCATCATCGGTTCGTCGTCTTCATCTGCCTTAACTCTTACACCTGCTCACGCGAGCGCGACACCAGCCAACAACGACGATTGATATGCGCTCACCACTAAACACGCTGCCCGTACGTCGCCGCGCAATTGTGTTGATCTCCTCTGATGACTGTCCGTAGACTGCCATTGCCAAGTGCACTCCGACAACACCCCTGCCGTAGATCGACGAAAGAGGCACCACCCGACACCCACAGTCCAACTTGCTCCGTGTAGCATGCGACGACCCTACCCACTGGTCCTCTGGCTGTCCTTCTCGGCACAAACCCGTCATGAGTGCGTGCACCCATATGAAAATGCATATAAATAACACTTCGGGATGGCAAGTGTGGCGGCATGCGAGAGCGTAAATATGCCCTGTAAGCCTTGTTTCTTTTCGTGTGTTTATGACTGTGAGGCTGATTGTGCGGTACTTCAGATGCACCACATTCTTCCTAAGTCTCAACTTCTTATGTTGTATGCTCACCTTTGGTATGGCGACCTAAACTCACCCAAAACTGGCGCGCCACCTCCCGACCGAAACCGTCCGCCTCTGCTAGCCAACCTTATGCCAACGCCCTCGCATCTAACATTAACCTCGCTCTCATTGGCTAGCATAAAACGAGGCGCCGGACGATTCCAAGGTCACAGCTCAAGCCATTAAAAGGTACGGTTAGCCTTTCGTTGTTACAAGAACCCAAATCTAATCGACCCGCAGGTAATCCAAAAAAATTTCTTTCATGTCTTCTCTTGTAAGCGAGTGAACGCGGCTTGTCCCGTCGTCAACGCCTCCCATCGATATGTGCCCGTCTTGACTTTCCTCCGTAAGTCTCCACGTCATGTTCCAGCGCTTTGAACTAAATCGCTCCGAAAGACAAAGCGATTTAAAAAAATCGCTATAAGAGAGTGAACGCGACTCCACGCGTTTGAATATGAGAGTGAATTTCGCGTCAACGCCTTGTCCATTCCGCACCTTCAGTACGTCGCTACGTTTATCCTACGACCTGCATTGTAGCTGAGCTGACATTCGTTCTTAGATTTTCGCCCAATGTGATTTACGGCTGTGAGAGGGTTGAACGAATGTTATCCACTGTATGTAGTTCCCGGGGGATTTCGTGCTCCCTTGTCGTGGGCCCCGGGCTTGAGGCTGTAGGCCGACTAAACGCACGAATGGCAGTGGTCGGGTTGAGTCGATTAGCACGGACTTCTGTTCATAATAAAGTGTTGTATCATTGACTGCTCCAACTTGAATTTGCTGCGAAGATGTTTGACCGCAGAGCCCAGTACATACTCTATAGCGAAATCGACACTGTATTGTTTGAACAAAGAAGAGAAAGGTGAATCCCCTAGCTCAGTATACAGAGTAAGTACTCAGTTGCCGGCTTTGTGTTCCCTGCCGCGGTGTACGGTGCGGAGGTGCGAAGCTGCCAGATGAATCCTTGTATTGACGAATATCTACGCAAGGGCTGAGCAAGATGGGATGCTTACGATCTTCTCTACCGTACAGTAGCTATAACTTAGAACGAAATTGACTAATAGTAACTTGAAGTATGTAGACAACAAGCCTCGCGTGTTGCGGGGGTTCTCTACAACTGGACCTCCTCCAGCGAACTCACATGTCTCGAATTCTCTGGCACATTGAGCCCGACGTCCGATAACTTCAGAAGGGTCCTGGGAAGCTCCCCCTAGACCGCCGGCGATTTTTGGACTTTTCAGAGTCGGCGGCGGGCACCCTTGAGATCCCTGACGTGAGCACATACATAGTCCACAGGCTTCCGCACGCAGCTCGACTCGAAATATGGCTGTCTTGTTCGCGTCGGTGAGTACCAGTAAGTACCACTGAGAGCCCACAGCTCCCACAGCGTTACGAACTCCCTGACAGACCTCAGCGATTTTGGACTTGTTGGACCCGAAGAATTGGGGCCTGGGCTGTTGAGGGCCTGGAGGCGCGGTACAGAGGAGCTTCCCGGGGTCTCTTCAGAAGTTGCAAGAGATGACCAGCATCGCCTCCATTGCCGTTCACAGTCGCCATCAATCCACTCAGGAACCACCCGCGGTACTTAAATAGTTCGATGTATGATCGATTTCCCATCAGTTCCTTGTCTTCCTACCACCAACTTACATGTCCCGTCAAGCGCCAAAGATGGAGGCCATTCCATCGACGCAGTTTTATGGAGGAAGCGCTGTACCTCCACCTCCTCCCCCCCAACGGACTGACACGCTCCAAGTACCAGACACGCTCATCCATGATCGATTGACCTCCAGTTTTCCCTATTCTTCAGATGGCGGCCAGTTTAGACGGCCAGCGTTCGTTGCGGCAGCGAAGGAGTTGAAAGGGAAGTATGTCCGCACCACCGCCGAGAAATTCCTTAAACATTACCTCCCTGACCATCCGGCGGGCATGCCTGAAATCGAGTTCAAAACGTTCCAGAAGGTGGCGCTCATAAAAAATGAGCCTAAGATGTACAAACCTTTGGTCAGTTAAAGCTCGTTTTCGTAACGTGTTCCTGATGTTCAGCAGATAGCTGCTCTTGTGCCCTTTCTAAAAGCCGAGTGGGAAATGGTCGACACTTCCAGCACAGAGGATCCGCTCTCAGGCTTTTTCTTGAGCCACAAAGTCAAGCCTGACATTTCAGTGTACTCTCCCGACCATCCACGCTCCAACGATAATCCATGCCGTGCATGTGACATGGAGACATTCATAGAATGCAAGGTCCACACCCCGTTCGAGCCCTTCACCGACAAGAAGGGCTCCTTGGAAAGGAACGCCGGTGATGCCCGCGAGAGTCGTGGGCAGCTGATCACATATCTCAACGCTGTGCAGGCTGCGCAGTATAGGACTCACTGCTTTGGCGTCTTCATTCTCGGCGCCACCTGCCGTCTCCTGCGCCACACCCACAGCGGCATAGAGTTCACCAAATCTTTCGATTACACAGCGACGGGCTTCCTCCAGACCTTCTTCTGGCGCTTCTCGCGCGCCACTCCCGAGTGCCGTGGCATTGACACCACTTTCGAACGTATTGGGCGCTATGATCAACAAGTCGCTCGCCACTTTCTCAATGCTCGCGAAAAGCCTTTTTGGAAGGTCAAGGTCGGTGACCGCTCGTTCTACGTTTCAGAGCCCTTTACGCGCAGCCATCACTACCCCATCGGCCGCGGGACCCGTTGCTTCGTCGCTCTTGAGTGCCACACGCAGCAAAAATGTTTGCTCAAGGATACGTGGCGGTTAGATGGATATCATCCCGAAGGCGAAACATACGCTAAGCTACTCGAATCCAATGTGCCGAATATCGCGGGAGTAGTTGCCGCGGGCGACGTCCTTGACCACCGCTGTGGCCATTTCCCAAAGGGCTGGGTCGCTCTTAAATAACACGATACGCAAGCACACGCATTATCGTATCGCCCTTGACGTCGTTGGAAACCCTCTTGCTGAATTTCCCTCGACACACTCGTTTGTCTCGTATGTTTATGACGTTGCACTGGGTAAGCCGTCTTGCCATGCCACTATTTATTACATCGAGTGCTCATCGATTGATGTCTGCAGCCCACAGAGATGCGTTCACGCTGGCCGGCGTGGAGCACCGCGATATTTCGCTCGGCAACATTGTTTTTGTGAAGCTCGGAGATCGCCCTTCCAGCGCTATCCTCATTGATTGGGAGCTTTCAAAATTAATTACCGACAAAGCAAACAGGGTCTCCGAACGAACGGTGTGTACAGAAACTATAGCAATGATGACCGTCTGATAGTTTGTATGCAGGGTACGCTACAATTCAAAGCTGCCCGTCTGTGCGGTCCGTCGCCTCCACCTCGCACGATAGGAGATGATGTGGAATCATTCGTCCTTTTATTACTCTGGATGGCTGCTCGGTACGCTCCGAACAACATGACATCAAGTGAGCGCGGCAACTTCCTTGCAAGGTTTGACAGACCGAACGGTTTGGACAAGATGGATATGATCCGTTTGGGGGCAGATACCGTTGCCAATTTGAAGCTCTTATCCTCAGAACTCCGAAAAGTGCTGGCACATGTCATGAGCAAATGTCTGTGGCGGTACAAGGAGTTGAGTCCCCTTGACGAGGATGATGCCGAGGCGGCGGAGGAGCTCCAACGGCAAAAGGCTCTGGTAGAGGGTCATGACTGGCTCATTGACATACTCAGCACGGCATTGCAAAACGACGCATGGAAGGCGGGGAAGGACCGTTCTAGACCGGAACAGGAGGTCGAAATTGAGATTGTTGAGGTGGAACGCAAGAGGAAATCGGAATGTTCAGAGTATGAACAAGTGCTCGCGAACAAGCGGCCGTTCGGCGGTGAGCGTCCTGGTTTCGTTGAAGAAGACGATGATGAAGACGACGACGACGACGATGAAGACGACGACGATGATGATGATGATGAATAGTGCGGGGATGATTATGACTAGTGAAACTGTACTTTTAGATCAATTCATGATTTAGCAAAGCAAAGAGTTTTTCCGTGTGATACTGGTTGTACCAGGACTGTGGGTTTTCTGCGCCACCGGCACCTCTTCAATCTCCTCCGTGAATACAATAACAAGCAAACGCGGTAGTTGTGGGTCCATCAATATCAGAAATGGATCTTGTTCTGGTGCGAAGATCATCTCCCCGACCAGGGTTCTTCGCCGAGACATCTACGGTGGGGCATGTTACGTAGGTGTACATTCTGCGGGGACTTGAATTTTATGGTGTGTTATGAAGCGAGAGATGCATCAGAGTGCAAAAGGATGGAGGGCGCAAACAAGATTGTGATGCGATCACGTGGGATAAACATCTTGACCCAATACCTCCATCGTGTATTCAACAGAAGCGCTGGGACGCCGGGCTACCACGATATCCGGGAGCTTTTTGACTTCCGATATTACGCAGAACTCATGCTGCTCCTCTTCGACGGCGCCACAAACCACACAATTCCTGCTGACCCAGGCCCTTTTGATGTCAAAAACGAACTTCGCCCAATTCTTATCGCCACCATCACTCAGCCCTTCATGCCCTTTTGTCGATTCTTGATTTATCCCCAGAGGGAACAAAAGAGGGAGACTGTATATAAGGGTGGGTGCTGACACCTTTCTTCAGTTCGCTCCTCTCATTTCGTCTGCTTCTACATACACTATACAGCTCCTCTCGACAGCGAGGTTCTGTCTTGTCTACTCTTGAGTCCGCCTGCATGATCGTCGTTGCATTGTGGCGGCGTCGACATCCATCCCCGGAGGAGGGCGATATCGTCCGCGCGTCCCCTTGTCGTGGGCCTCTGGGCTTAAACCCAACCAAGAACGCGTTAAAACTTAACAGCCCATTATTCATCATCGGTTCGTCGTCTTCATCTGCCTTGTTATACATACTCACTCGACGCCAGCAACAACGACGATTGATATGCGCTCACCACTGAACGCTGCTGCCAGTACGTCGCCCCGCAATTGTGTTGATCTCCTCTGATGACTGTCCGTAGACTGTCATTGCCAACTGCACTCCGACAACACCCCTGCCGTAGATCGACGAAAGAGGCGCCACCCCGACACCCACAGTCCAACTTGCTCCGTGTAGCATGCGACGACACCTACCCGCCGGTCCTCTGGATGTCCTTCTCGGCCCCAACCTCGTCATGAGTGTACGCATCCATATGAAAATGCATATAATTCGGGATGGCAAGTGTGGCGGCATGCGAGAGCGAAACTATGCACTGTAAGTGCTGCTCATCTGTGAACGTTGATGATTTTGAGTCTAATTGTGCGGTACCTCAGATGACCGACAACAAACCATTCTCTTTTAAGTCTCAACTCCTTATGTTGTATGCTAACCTCTGGTAGGGCGCCCTAAACTCACCCAAACAACTGGCGCGTCACCTCCCGACCACAACCGTCCGCCTCTGCTAGCCAACCTTATGCCTAACATTATGCTTAACACTCACCACTACCCTTGCTCTCATTGGCTAGCATACAACGAGGCGCCGGACGGTTCCAAGGGCATAGCCCATTGAAAGGTACGGTTAGCCTTTCGTTGTCATACGCACTCGAATCTAATCGTCCAGCAGGTAATCCAACAACTTTCCTTCCTTCTCTCATCTTGTAAGCGAGTGAACGCGGCTTGTCCCGCCGTCAACGCCTCCCATCGATATGTGCTCGTCTTCTGTACGTCTCCACGTCATGTTCCAGCGCTTTAAACTAACTCGGTCCCCAGAATACTTCACGCGATTAAAAAAATCACTATAAGAGAGTGAACGCGACTACAAAGTGTCAGCGTCAACGCGTTTGAATATGAGAGTGAATTTCGGCGTCAACGCCTTGCCCATTCCGCACCCTCCGTACGTCGCTATGTTTATCATACGACCTGCATTGAAGCTGACATCCGTTCTTAGATTTTCGCCCAATGTGATGTACGGCTGTGAGAGGGTTGAACGAATGTTATCCACTGTATGTAGTTCCCGGGGGATTTCGTGCTCCCTTGTCGTGGGCCCCGGGCTTGAGGCTGTAGGCCGACTAAACGCACGAATGGTATGGTTTGATAGAGATTAACATGTACTTCTGTTTGCAATAGAGGGTGGTTGTCTGAACAAATGGTGTTGAAATGGAGTTGGACTCAATAGATCTGCTATGAAAAGACCGCCAAAAGATCGATTCCGCGTTGAGTACTGTGACAACGAGGATGATTGTGTACTTTGAAGAGCAGGCAGGCTGCTGATTAGTTTGCGAAACCTCACCAAGGGGAAAAAAGAATCGGAGCGCGATCTAGCGCGATCCCGTTCGGCCAATGCGGCCCGGTGTTGCCGTCCCTTATTTTCTAACCGCCATGTTCCATGACGAACCGAGCTTCAAACACGAGGGCCATACAACCGGACACCTTCTATAACGCAAAAAGTCAATTGCTATCCCACCCGTTAACTCCCCCGAACGCGATTGACATACTCCGAATGCAGCAAGCGGATTGACTACAAGTTTTTTCCTCTCCTCTTCGTGGAATGGACACCACTCTTGGGCATTTTGAGCAACGCCGTCTACTCGAGGAGCCCCGTTGGCAGGACCGCTCGTTCCACGTCGGAGAGCCCCATCACCATCTTATCGGACGTGGAACCCGCCGCTTCGTCGCCTTCGAATGTCATACACAGTTCAGAGATACATGGCACTTGTCTGGCATTCCGAATCAGAACTCTACGACGAACGCAATCTCGCCGGCGTTCTTGAGCATCGCTATTCATCACGGTCGATTGTTCCCGACCCACGCCAATACATTCGTTCTCGTGTCATTCTTGACGCCGTTCGCATGCCTCTACTTGAATTTCCCTCGACACACGCGTTTGTCTCGTATATCCACGATGCTGCACTGGGTAAGCCGTCTCGTCATGCTACTATCTATTGAATTGGTGCTCATTGATCGATGTCTACAGCCCACTTGGATGCGTTCAAGCTGGCCGGCGTGGAGCACCGCGATATTTCAGTCGGCAACATTGTTTTCGCGCAGAATAAAAATGGCTCTTCCACCGGCATCGTCACTGATTGGGAATTTTCAAGATATATCGAGGACGATATAAACAGGGCTTGCGACCGCACGGTGTGTACATAAAGTATAGAAATGATCCCCATCTGATAGTTTGTATACAGGGTACGCTACAATTCAAAGCTGCCCGTCTGTGCAGTCCGTCGCCTCCACCTCGTACGATAGGAGATGATGTGGAATCATTTGTCCTTTTGTTACTCTGGATGGCTGCTCGGTTCGCTCCAAACCACATGACTCCGAGTGAGCGCGGCGGCTCCCTTGCAAGTTTGACAGACCGAACGGTTTGGACAAGATGGATATGATCCGTGGGGAACAGATACCGTTGTCAATTTGAAGCTCTTATCCTCAGAGCTAGAATCGTGCTGGCAGAGGTCATGGACAAGTGTTGCTGGCGGTATAAGATGTTGAGTCCCTTGTCAGGAACAATGTTGAGGCGGAGGAGGAGCTCAAACGGCAAAAGGCTCTCGTAGAGGGTCATGACTGGCTCACTGGCATACTCAGCACGGCATTGCAAGACGAATCATGGGCGAACGACACCGACGGTTCCAGAAAGGAGCAGACCGTTGAGCGTCCGAGCCGCGTCAGGACAATCGGAGTTGATTGGTTTTAATGAACTTTGTTTTGTCAAACACGTTCTGGCAGAGTCTCTGGAGGCTGCGCTCTATGGCATAAAAATGCTGGTCTCAAATCTATCCTTCCGTATCACGCATTTGGTGAATACAATTTCCCACAACAAAGATTGCTCATTGATATTGACTACAGTTCCAATCTTCTCTTCAAAGGTCAGGATTGTTTCTATGGATGAGAGTATTGCGGTAGTGACACTCGGTGTTGTAGATGACCGGACACGTCGTCTTATGTTCTTTCCACTTCTTCATCCTCTCTCTCGTGGTGAAAGTACCTTCCAGCGATACTTTCTCGTGACAGCCTTTGCAGGAGAGGACGAGCATCGAGCTGTTCGAAAGATCTACCCAGCGGTCGACCGTAACCCAGTGTTCGAACTCTCCTACGCTAGGAAAGTACCGAAACTTGCCCGATGTTGCGGCGACGGGTCCATCTTGTTCGAGCTGCGCGCTCACGGCGTTGGATGCCAGGGGCTCGGGGTTCCTATAATCGTCGTTCGATGTCAGGGAGATGTTGACAGTGGTAAAGACGTACTTCAAAATTGAGATTGGCTGACCCAGCACAGCCGCCTTTGCGGCAGGCCGCAGCGACAGTTAGGCCGCCGCAGAAACTTCACAGCCTTCTTCACTCCTCGTCGTGTCGGCGCGGGTATCGGTAGACCGAGCATGGATTCGCCGTAAAACGCGTTCTCTCGTCGCAGAGGAGGAGCGCTGAGCAAGGGCAGATGTTCGTTCTTTGGGAGATGCTTCCAGAACGCGTACGTTCGCCTCAGAGGTCGCGAGGAATGTGAAGCCGGCGAAAGTCTAGCTTGCCATAGAAGGCAGGCTCTCGTTGCAAGGGGCGCGCGGCGAAGCGGCTCTTGCGGGGAAGGACTAGGGAGACGATCAATGTATCTTGTCGTTGGAGTGGTTGTGGCGTGACACCTGGTTGGATTTGTTGGTGTTCGGGTCTCGCGGTAGCTGAGTGAACTCCATTGTGGGTTGGCGCGTGAGAGCTGCTGGGCGTCCTTGTCCTTGTAAAGGCGCTGGCTGCCTTTGAATTCCGAGGCCCTCCTCGCTTCCGAGCTGAGATGGTGGCGGTGGGATTAATTCCATGTAGAGGGCAGCTCGTTGCAAGGGGGGCGTGGCGAAGCGGCTCTCGAGGGGAGAGACTAGGGAGATAATTGATGTGTTCTGTCGTTGGAGTGGTTGTGGCGTGACACCTGGTTGGATTTGTTGGTGTTCGGGTCTCGCGAGTAGCTGAGTGAGCTCCGTGGGTTGGCGCGTGAGAGCTGTTGAGTGTCCTTGTCCTTGTAAAGGCGCTGGCTGCCTTTGAATTCCAAGGCCCTCCTCGCTTTCGAGCTGAGGTGGTGGCAGTGGGATTACTTCCATCCTAGCTTGACGCCTGAGAGTTGACATATTATGAGGCTGGTGGTGTTTGGATCTCGAAGGTGGGCTGTTGCGGTGATAGTTTGAGAGAATGATACTTATTGTTTCTCTCGGCTAGGTTTTTATTGCTGTACGCACGTGACGGGGCCATTATTGTGTGGATGTGTGGGTCAGCCGCGTGGCCGATGAATTTCTACACAAGGCCTTGTTCCATTTAGTGATGTTAGTTATTTATCTCTCCATATCCGTTTCTCGATGGGTTAATTCCGCGTCATATTTCACAGGAGTGCGCCACACTAGCTACAGACCAATTGATCTGCACACCGAATATGAGCTGTTTTGGTAACAAGTAGGTCTGTATTACGTGTTATGCTCTTCAACTAAGTGGTGTCCCCAGCAAGAATGGATCGTTTGACCTTCGTTCCACTGGACTCGGAATTTACCCTTGATGTCACGCTCGATCGGCAGTGCTCGTTGTGTACGCATGTATACGCGACGCGTTCCTTTACGTCCAGAACCATCCAGGCACATGCATCTCCATGTGATATCAGCACGACCATGGGTTGCCGGATAACCACTACCTTGGCGGGTCCTTCGTCTAGCGTTGGTGTAAGACGATACCGATACGTCTTAAGACGGACGACCCTGTGTCTTAAGGCGTCTTAAGACAGGGTCCCATCAAGACGTCTCGATACACCTTCCTCTTTTGTCGCGCAGACCGAGCAGCGAATTCAGACACCAGCGTGGCATAACAGAAGATTAAAATACGAGTAGTTTAGTTGTTAGTAGTAGATATAATATATACAATAAGGATATGTCTACGCAGTGCCAGTATTAGTAAATGATTCATCTATTAGTCTCTCGAGCTCGTTCATCCGACCAGAGACAATAAGCTCTCGAAGATCCTTTGCTTCGATATCAAGCACAGTTGTGTCCTCCCTCCGAGCAAGCCATGCATCCGAGAATGTCAATCGCTGTCCGCGAAATAGAGCCTTCAGAACCTGGAGGACCTCCATCAACCCCGGTGACAGGCGTGAGCGGTTATCAGTGTCGGTGTCCTTGCTGGAAGAAAACGCCCGTTCGCAGGGCACAGCAGAAGCTTGGACTGGTAGCACATCAACGGCTAGGCGAAACAGGATTGGGTAATTGTGTTGGTCGGCCTTGAAAGTATGTCAGTCATAAACGCAAATACGGCATGAAAAACGGTGCACCTGCCAGCAGTGGATGATATCGTAGTCCTTGGCAGCAGCACCGGTAAGGACACCAGCAGCAATCCAGCGATTGAACTCCAAGTCGACTGCAGCTTCATCGGCTTGCCTTTCCGCGCGTCGCTATCCGTCCCCGGTTCTGGATCAGCCGTGGCAGGTGGCGGTGATTGCAATGGGTTAGAAAAGGAGGACGACGACGTTGATTGAAGGCTGCCCGAAGAAAGGTCGCGTGACAATTGGTCTAAAAGTTCTTCGCCCGCTGATTGTGCGCTAGCTGCGGCACTCGACGTCGAGATTGAAAAGGTCCTGCGCTGCGCTTTCGAGCCCACTGAGCGTGCCTCCTGTCGCAAGGCTTGACGAGACTTCAACATCTACCAGAACGGAATGAGTGAAAATAATGTTCTGGAAAGTTGATCACTTACAGCGTCTTTGATTTGCACTTTCGCGTGCTCCGTTTCTTCCGCCGTGAAGTTATTATCATGCCACGACAACTTGTGCCGATGATTTATAACTATCAATCCAATGTTAGTTTGATAAGGAACGGAAAGATAATCAACTCACAGATAGCCAGCGTGTAGACAGGATTACGACGAATGAGTTCATTGTACTCCGTCAGCTTCGCAACCGAGGCGCGAATCGCATGTGTGAGATTGGGAACTGAATTAGGGAGAACACGAAGCAGTTGGAGAAGCTTCTCGTACAGCGGAAGCACTATTGACAACGTCGGTGTCTTCTCGGCCGATCCAAGCTCCTGAACGGAATGAAAGACGTGTAGGAAGAGTCGAATGTCTTTCAGAATGCGACGTTGAAGGTCATTGAGGCAAAGGCTCTTCAAGTCGTCGCTGTCGGAAGCATTTGCGGTTCGTTCGACAGCCTGAGAAATATTAGCTTGATGAACTGGAACAAAGCAGAATACATACGGGGTAGAGATAGAGAAGACGGTCGACCATGTAGTAAACCGAAGACCACCTCGTGTCAACGTCGCGCAACAGGGCGAGAACGCGCATAGTGTGAGCCTGATTTTTATCGTCACGCCACCACTCCTTTTCGTTACCCTCTCTGATGGTCTCCGCCAGCTTATCACGGCGTCCACCACTTGCACGGCATGCATTGACAAGCTTACGAACCTTCCCTACCACGTCGTCTTCGAGTTCGAAGAGGTAATCGATGTCAGCTGTTAGGTTGTCCAAGCGCTCGTCAAGCTCAAGGTCATAACCATCGAGTTCTTCGTCGTCGCTCTTGATTACTGTCATATAGCTTAGACCAGCCTTGACCGCAAGATTAATACAGTGCGGGAAACAACTGATAAGATGAATCAGTATTAGACGTTAAGCAAAATGTTAGACGGCTCACCGGACACGATTCATGTCTTTATCAAAGTCAATGCCCCGCGCACTCAAGATGCGCTGAATGGCAGCCATCATTGTTCCATTGTTGGCTGCGTTGTCGAGGGTGATAGCAGAGATCTGTTAGATGTTTAAAACTGGAATGGGAGGGCAACGATTATCACGTACACGGTGGGAGACCTTGAGCTCGTCGAGGACATGCACGAAGACTTCAGCCATGCTTTGTCCGTCATGCCCTCCAGGCACATGTCGAAAGGCAACAAGTCGAGATTGCATCGTCAATTGTCCATTTTCCATGGTCAGGAAATGAGCGGTGATAGCCATATAGCCTTGAAGGATCCCTCGTGTCCACATGTCCGAGGTGAATGCAATACGACCAAGAGCGCGCTGCCCAAAGGTAAGTACATGCCCCAAGATCAAAAAAGAAGGCATACTGCAAGATCATCGACGATGCCGCTGTGTTCTCGGCCGAATATCTGGAAAATGAGCTTTGTTAGATGCTGACGATGGGGTAGATCATCATCCGTCAGCGTCTCAGCTGCCGAGGCGAACAATAGCAGGTCCCGAAATTCAAATGAGTCGGTAAGATTAAGAGACTACATCGTATGCGTTAGCCTATACAAAGAACTTCATTTGAACAGCTTACCAAATCTGCAACAGCGAAGAGCTTCACCATACGTTCGCGAAGCCCCTCAATGCTAAACTCAGATCGTGTATAATATCTCGCGTCGCCCGACTGCCCAGTATGGTTCTCGTCATCGAGCGTATCCGCATGCTTGAGGCCTTCAAGACGACAGGCTTCGACCCAAACACGCATATGGGACTGCTTCAAGTGTTGAAGAATCCGCTGCGATGAGCCGCTGTGATTCTTCCAGTGCAGAAATTCATTATCACTAAACCAGAACTTGTGAATACATGATTGTGAGCGATCAAGAAAGACTTACGGGCATAAACGACACGCGAGACGCGGTCCAAGACTTTCCGGCGGTCGAGTCTTTGTAAGGGTTTCGTGACGAGGGCGGATCTCAGGCGCAGGATCAGAGACAGCCTGGGTGAAGAACCAGATATGGCTGGCAGCGCGGGTATCGGACTTGTGACTGTTGGCGGCACGATAGATCCAGGTGTCCATCAATGGAGGTGCAGTATCAACGTGTTCATTACGATGCGGAGGGCCCGGTACCGGTAAATACGCCTACGGGACGGTTTTCGTCGTGCTGAGAAGAGGTAGCGGGACGTTTGCGTGTACGCGTCGATGGAGGATTACCAGCCGTATCAGAATTGCGCTTCTGGCCGCGTCCACCACGTCCACCGCGTCCGCGTCCGCCGCGTCCGCCACGCCCGCCACGACCACTCTCGGCGTGTACGTCGAAGTTTTGTAATGGCTGGAGAGGCTGAGGGGGTAATGATTGCTGATATTGTGGATAGGCGTGTGGAGGAGGATACCAGGGGTTGTACCAACCTTGTGCGTTCGGAGGGGCGGCAAAGTGGAAGGCAGGTGGGAAGTGGACATCCTGTTGATTGCTCGACGAGCCGGCCTGAGGAGGGAGAGGCATCGTATACCCGGGCGGCGGACCATTCGGTGCGGGATACATGTTGGACATTTCTGGAGGTTGCCAGCTTGCGTAGCAAGCCAAAGCGTGGAGCATTAAAAGGAGATGCCAGGATACTGGTGAATATGAAGGTGGGCGCGTAAAGGGAAACGGTAGGACGCACCAAGCTCTGGCAAAGTATTTATCATAGGCCGTCGCTCACCACTCCGCCGCGCTAATATTTCGTTGCCATGATATAGTAATTTGTTGCTATGGCCGTTTGGTGATTATTGAGGGCGCAAATATAGCTCTCATTGTGTAGCGGAGGGTAGACCGTAGACGCGAGGAGGAGCGCGACGTTGGGTGAAGGAAAGTTACATAGATCATAGATGATCAAGATATGCACCGCGTGGCCATCAGTAGCCATCAATACGTGGTGATACCGAGACGTCTTAAGACCAAAGAATTCCCTTTTTCGGCGTCTTAAGACGTATCGGTCTTAAGACGTATCGGTATCACACCAACGCTACAGGCTTCGTCTTATGGCTGTTGGCTATTCCCACCATGCTGCTGGTGCGTTCCTGGAGACGCTTCAGTGCTAAAATTTCGAGAGCACTGGCTCGTTTTATTCGCTCGGTATGGAGAGGTGAGTGCGCATAACGCGTTGAATGGCTGTAATGCTCATCGACCTAATAGCTAGTCTTGGAACCTATATATTCATCAAACGGTCAAGATTCCTAGACGTGGAGGTCGCATCCATGAATTTCGTTCGTCGCCGAACAACCATTCCAATACCTCGCGTCCTCGCTGTTATTCCGTACAGAAAGCACCGCTACATCTTCATGACGCGCCTGGCCGGTGCGGAAATTGGACACGAGTCGGTCTGGGAGTCGTTCCCCCAGTCGAAACGGGATGCCATCCTCGCGCAAATGCGTAACATCGTCAGACAACTGCGCGCGATAGGCCCGCCGCCTCGGTCGCCTCCCCTAATCTGCAGCGTTCTCGGCGGGCCTGTCATGGACTACCGCCTGTGCGCTGAACCCTCCGGCCCGTATCGCGACGAGGAAGAAATGAACGCCCAGGTCCGCCTTGGTATGTCCGCGGAAGACATCGCCCAGCTGCGCGGCATACCCGCGCGCTTTGTGGACGACATCAAAAAGGCGCATGCGCGCCGCCATCCCATCGTGTTTACGCACAATGACATTGCGCTGCGCAATATCATGGTGGACGGCGACCGGGTGACGGGGCTTATTGATTGGGAGTGCGCGGGGTGGTTTCCGGCGCACTGGGAGTATGTGAAGACGTGCTGGGGGGATTATTTTCCGGAGAGGGCGTTTGCGAGGGATATTGGGCGGTTTGTGCCGAGGTATGAGTTTGAGAATTGGGTTGATAATGTTGTTGGGTGGGGACGCGAGGAGTGGGATCCGGAGCTGGAGAGGGGGTTTGAGGCGTTCCGAGGTGAAGCTTGGTGAGTCCATTTGATGATGGATGTTCGTGCATTCAACCGCTGACTTGTCAATCAGATACACCTCCCTTCATTCCAGGCGTATCGACGTCTTCTTCACCTACAGTATGCCATGACGCGTAGCCGTACTTATAGTAAAATGAAAATTGAAGGGACGGAAGATGGCCACATCGGGCCGGATCGAAGCCGAGAACCGACGGTCCCGACAATGCCGTCTGTGACCTAACTTAACACGCATCTTGCACGCCTCTCCCTTTAGCTCTCACTACCACCATCTCGAACGTCGGTATCCTTCTGCTCATGCAGCTTCTATAGCTGATCAGTGCATTATCCAGGCTCCCCATGTCGTCTGACTCGGTCTTACACGCGATATCAAGACCAACGAACTCGAACGATGACACGACGTCAACAATAACAGCGATAGCGTCGTATTTCCATCTACCGAAGCCATCTATCGAATCTACAAGGCGTTTCGAGGACGAAGAATTTACACGCTTTTTGACACACTTGACGCGAAGAAACACGTTCCAACCATCAGTCAACGCGACGACGCGTGTCATCGCCGATGATGAGTACAACAGATTACTATCGACAAGTCCTAGATATAGCCACCCAACAGCAGTCTTTGGCCAGCCCGCCGTGCGTGGATATCACTTTTCTAGACACCCGACTTTGTCTCGCAGGCTTCTCTACCAGAGCCACAAGGAGCTTATTGTTCCCCGCCTAAGCGAGATATCTACCATCATTCAATCGTTTATGCTCCTATTCCCTGAAATACTCGATGCGCGCGATTTGCACCTCAAGATCTGTGAAATGTACGCTTTCATACCGCTCGACGCTATCGTTGAACTGGTCCGACGCGAAGCTTTCCTTTCTTCTTCCATATCACCAGTACGCATTCGATCTGCGGCTCCGTCCCCCTCACCCTCTCGCTTCGACATGATCCTTCGCGGGCTCGATACACCTCCTAGCACTTCACCCGCCAAGTCAGGCGAATATACCGGTATCGACCCGCGGCTTCTCGCTAATCGGAGTCCTTTGGTTGCCGTTGAGAATCGCTCTTCTAGTGGAGCTGGATCTAAGAGACATAGGCGAGTTCAAGAAGAGGCGGGGGACTCGGAGAATGTGTGCGTTGTGAAGAAGAAACCGAGGCGCAGTCACTATCCAGTGTCTATGCTGCAGATACCTGTTGAGGAGAGAATGAAGCAGCGCGCTCGGTGGCGGGTGACGTCCAAGTTGATGGAGCGTGTCATGGATAAACCTGACATGGATTCGGAGGAGGAGGAGGGTGTTGAGATGCTGCTCATGTTTGGGAAAGGGCGTCGGATGTATTAGGAAGGAGTTTTGTTGGATTGTAAGTTTGGGATATGGATTTTGGATACAGAAGCATGACACACTATGTACATCTAGACAACTTTACGCAACGTATGTACCATTAGGCATCCACTAGCAATATGATATGTAGCAAACTGTAGCGACACGAGTATCGCGACTCATCCAGAAAGCGTTGTGTCCGAAAAGGGTAATGCGCACCCCTGCATCCCTTTCCTCTAACGTCCATCTCGTCAGAGCGCCGCCACCTTGCCTCTCCATCGTCGCCCGACTAAGCCGCCATGGTCCGAAAGCTCAAGCATCACGAGCAGAAACTCCTCAAGAAAGTCGACTTTCTCAATGTAACTTTCTTTTGCTTCACTTGAGTTTTTCTTGCCTCACGACATGTCATGTATGTAGTGGAAACAAGATGCAGACCTTCGGGAAGTCAAAGTCATGCGGCGATACCATATCCAAGACAGAGAGGACTACCACAAGTGTGTTATCCGCTTGATTACAGCTTGATGGAAAGTGTTGACAAACGGTTGAACAGGTACAACAAGCTCTGCGGATCCCTAAGATCCTTCGCGCACCGGATATCGCTTCTGCCTGCCCAGGATCCCTATCGCGCGCGCATAGAGGCCCAGCTGCTCTCTAAACTATACGACATGGGCGTGCTCAACTCGACCGACAAGCTCAGCGACGTCGACAAGCTCACCGTCGCTGCATTCTGTCGTCGTCGTCTCGCGGTATTCATGTGTATGTCCAAGATGGCTGAAACCGTCAGCGCGGTGCGTACCACGTCTCGCTTGCAACTAGAAAGATCTGATACACGTATAGGCAGCACAGTTTATCGAGCAGGGACATGTACGAGTTGGACCGGATACTATAACGGATCCTGCTTTCCTGGTGACGCGGTGCGCATTCATTCTTTTCTTTTTGGATCTCATTCATTTTCATCTACATAGACGTATGGAAGACTTTGTGACATGGGTGGACACGTCCAAGCTCAAGCGCACTATCATGTCGTACAACGACGAGGTCAGTCTACTTATCATCGAAGGAAATGCCTTATTCACGCCTCTCTAGCTCGACGACTACGATTTGCTATAAGCTTTCGCGTGCTGCGGGGGCGACGATTTGGTGCACACCGGCGACGCGGATATATGGGCGTGCCAGATCATCGTTGACGGGTGCCGCGCCTTGAAAAGTAATTCTGACCAACAGTGCATGTACATTTAAATATATCAGGCCTAAAACTCTTGACGCGTTAATTCCTCCCAGGGGGTGGGCTTGCCGATTTGAAACTTGGATCTGCTTTGCATGTCTCGTTCTGTGCCTTCGACCAGCAGAGTTTCCTGAAGTGCGGAAAATGTTTAACAATACAAAGTTCATTAAAACCAATCAACTCCGATTGTCCTAACGCGGCTCGGACGCTCGACAGTCTGCTCCTTTCTGGAACCGTCGGTGTCGTTTGCCCATGCCTCGTTTTGCAATGTCATGCGGAGTATATCAACGAGCCAGTCATGGCGCTCTAGCAAAGCCTGTCGACGTTCGAGCTCCTCCACCACCTCGGGTTTTTTCTTCTCACGAGAAGTGAGCCCCTTGTACCTCGAGCAATACACGTTCAAGATGTCTTCCAGGACTTCTCCAAGCCCAGAGGATAAGAGCTTCAAATCGACAACGGTATCTGTTCCCCCACGGATTATGTCCATCTTGTCCAAACCGCTCGGTCTGTCAAACCTTGCAAGGAAGGCGCCGCGGTCACTCGGTGTCATGTTGTTTGGAGCGTACCGAGCAGCCATCCAGAGTAATAGAAGGACGAACGATTCCACATCGTCTCCTACCGTGCGAGGTGGAGGTGACGGACTGCACAGACGGGCAGCCATGAAGTGCTGCGTGGTGCCCTATGAACAACTTATCAGACAGTCATTAACTGTGTACATCTTATACACACCATTCGGCTGTAAGCCCTGCGTTTATCATCGTCGTCGCACCTGGCGAGGTCCCAGTCAACGAGGAGGCCGGTGGAAGTGCCATCTGGTTCTTGCGCGAACATAATATTGCCTATGGAAAATTCGGGACGGTCCACGGCGACTGGTAGCGTATATGCAGCATTATGGGCTGCAGATGTTGATTGGTGAGGTCCAGGTTTAATAAAGAGCGGCGTACCTAGAACAGCATGAAGGACAGAAGAAACCAACGCGTGTGTCGAGGGAAATTCAGGTAGAGGCGTTTGAACGGCGTCGAGAATGATACGTGGGTTTGCAACAATCCAGATGGAGTAACAGCGGTCAAGGAGGCAAGGACTTTGGCGGAATTCGAATGTGTTTGCGTGTCTTTCACCTTCGGGATGCGCAGATAAGGATGGCGCGCGCCATGCATCGTGGCACATAAATTTTTGGCGCGTCTGGGATTCGAGGGCGACGAAGCAGCGGGTTCCACGGCCGATAGAATGGGGCGCGTAAGGGACTCTCTAACATAGAACGAGCGGTCCTTCCAAACAGGCTTCTCATGCGCGTCAAGGAGACGGCTTTTCTCGAAAAACCCAAGGCATCCCGATACACCAAGAGGAGAAGGAAAACCGGAGAGGATGGACGTGTCCTGCATTTGGAGCGTGTCAGTCGCGTTCGACAGAGTTAACGGGTGGATTAGGAATTGACCTTTAGCGTCATAGAAGTGCCCCGGTGGTATGACTTTCGTGTTTGAAGCTAGGTTCGTCATGGAAGATGGTGCTAAGTATTAAAGTAAGGAGGAAAATAAGGGAAGGCGACACCGGGCCGCATTGACCGAACGGGACGCTGGTCATGCATTCCCTGACGTTTCGATGTCTGTTCTTCTGAGTACACGTTCATGTAAGTACAGTATGAAGGTACATACTAAACGCTGAATCGATCCTTTGGCGGTCAAACGTTTTCATAGCAGATTCATTGAGTCGGACTCTATTTCAACACCATTTGTTTAGACAACCCTCATTTAAGAACAGAAGTACATGTTAATCTCTATCAAAACCTACCATTCGTGCTTTTGGTCGGCGTACAGCCTCAAGCCCGGGGCCCACGACAAGGGAGCACGAAATCCCCCGGGAACTACATACAGTGGATAACATTCGTTCAACCCTCTCACAGCCGTACATCACATTGGGCGAAAACCTAAGAAATGGCGTTAGCTGCAATTCAGGTGGGTACATATAAAGACGCACTGAGGGTACAGAATGTGCATGGTGTGCAAAATTGTTGACGCCGACTCGGGCACTTGGTCATGTCGGTGTGAGGCGTTGACGACGACAGAAGCCGCGTTCACTCGCTTACAAGAGGAGAGAAGGAAGGAAAGCTGTTGGATTACCTGCTGGAACGATTAGATTCGAGTGCTTGTAACAACGAAAGGCTAACCTTACCTTTCAATGAGCTGTGGCCTTGGAACCGTCCGGTGCCTCGTTTTATGCTAGCCAATGAGAGCGAGGTTAATGTTAGATGCGAGGATGTTGGGCATAAGGTTGGCTAGCAGAGGCGGACGGTTTCGATCGGGAGGGGGCGCGCCAGTTTGGGTGAGTTTAGGGCGCCATACCAAAAGTGAGCATACAACATAGGAAGTTGAGACTTGAAAAAGGAATGGTAGTGGCATCTGAAGTACTGCACAATCAGATTCAGAACGAGTATCGTTCGAAGATGATGCAGCACTTACAGGTTCTGTTTTCTGCTCTCGCATGCCGCCACACTTGCCATCCCAAGTTTTAATTATATGGATTTTCAAATATGGGTGCGCGCACTCATGACGAGTTGGGGCCGAGAAAGACAGCCAGAGGACCGGCGGTAGGGGTCGTCGCATGCTACACGGAGCAACTTGGACTGTGGGTGTCGGGGTGGCGCCTCTTTCGTCGATCTACGGCAGGGGTGGTGTCGGAGTGCACTTGGTAATGGCAGTCTACGGACAGTCATCAGAGGAGATCAACACAATCGCGGGGCGACGTACGGGCAGCAGCGTTTAGTGGTGAGCGCATATCAATCGTCGTTGTTGGCTGACGTCGGGTGAGTCGGTGAAAGGGTTGATGTAGATGAAGACGACGAACCGATGATGAATGTGTGATGGGCGATAAGTTTTAACGCGTTCTTGGTTGGGTTTAAGCCCAGAGGCCCACGACAAGGGGACGCGCGGACGATATCGCCCTCCTCCGGGATGACTGTACGCCGCCACAATACCGCGACGACCATGCAGGCAGACTCAAGGGTAGACAAGACAGAACCTCAACGACAACGAGCGCCGTCGAGAAGAACTGTGTAGTAGTTGGAAAAGAAATAGATGAGATGATGGAACTGAAGAAAGAGCAGACGCAAGCACTCACCCTTATATACACTCTAGCTCTTTTGTTCCCTCTGGGGATAGTAAATTAGGAATGGACAAAAGGCATGAAGGGCTGTTGTCTTCGAGAAGAATGTAGCGTGATGGTGGAGATAAGAACGGGCGGAGTTCGTTTCGTGCATCAATGGCCTGGGTCAGCAGGAATGGTTGTTGTCCTGTGCGTTTTGTGGCGTCGTCGAAGGCGAGCAGCATTGACTCTGCCTCGTATAAGAGGGTGAGAACTCCTGGAAGATGTATCGTGGTGGTCTGAATGCGCGCTCTAGGGCTCCTTCTGAGTTCATGGTGGTGGTGTTTGGTCAAGATGTTTAACGCACGTGATCGCATCACAACTTTGTTTGAATTGCTCCCTCCATCCCATGGGCCGTCTTGCATTTCTTGCTCCATATCCTTGACAACCAACTCCCCACATTTGCCTCCATAATATGCGCCACCGTAGATTTGTCGTTCGAGAACCCTGGTCGCGACTCGCGAAAACGATCACCGCACCAGAGAACAAGGATCCATTAACCATTTCTGATACTGATGGACCCACAACTACCGCTTTGTATTCTCGGGGGAGACTGAAGGGATGCCGGTGACGCGATGCAGCATGCCTGATGAAGTTGGAACAAAAAGGTAAGCGACGTTTTCTGATATTCCTCAGGCCTGAGGCTCTACAAGGCAAAGCTCACCACCCCCCACCAAGGGAATCTGCCAGGATCCGAAACACTCTGACGAGTCTTCTGGGCGAGAAAAGTGCAGTTCCACCGACGCGGGAGGGCGTAGTACACCATCAGCGATATGGCTAGTATCATCTCAGCGTCTCTTTGGAGGTTGAATGCCCCGCCATCAAAAGCAATACACTGCCGACCCGCAGCGGCAGTATATCAGGCACTTGATCCATACTACCTTTCACGCTATTTTCGTGTACACTGCCTACGAAGCACGACATTACGAAACTTGGTTCGATTCTCCGGCGCTTACCTCTTATCTCAGATCAGTACTCAACGAAGACACGCGGCCTTGAGTAGATGATCAATCTACACCTTTTGTGCTATTAGCTGTGTACACTGATCACCTCGCGCGGGGCATGCGCGTACATGAGAACCTTCCTTTCCACGAAACGTCCTTCACGAAATGCGCCTTATTAAAGCTGCCAAAGCGAAGGGCACTAAAGCACTGGCAGCGACCAAAACTAAGATCGCTGTCGTGGAAACCTCGACGGTGTCGCTGTGGCCAAGCAGTACTTGTTCTGATACCGGTTCTGCTACTAGTAGCTCACACACCTACACAGGTGCCTTGCCACTCCCAAGCCCCAATGTTTGCTGGTATTCCAGCTCTCCCTCGCCGTGCTCAAAGTCTGATGGTGTAAACTCAGTGATAACAAGAGAAAATCGAAGCACACAGCTGCTATTGCTGGTGGCGTCGTTGCTAGTAAGTCTCTTTCATCGCATTCATACACAATCCGACTGAAGGAAACAAGGCATCTTAGTTTTGATCATAATCGTGGTAGCGGTTGTGGTGTACTGTCGTCGCAAGCTGCGTTGTCGGAGTCGCGGGGACTTGCAGACAGTTCCATTTCTTGGGATGTCAACTCGAGATGATGATGGAGTTTCCGAGAAGGATTGGGAGGATGTGAACGATCGTAGTCCGAATCGCGCCGATGCAGTGGTGTCAGTGCATGATATTCCTGCTCGTGCACCTTGACCTTAGAGTTCCAACAATGTGATACTGTGCTCTCCACTTTCCTATTCACTTTTGTACTCAGACTAGTAACCATGTATTACTTATTGTGTACCAACACAAGCTTACCATACAACCTTCAATCCTATTAGTACAATTCCAGTACAATTCAGTATTCCATTCCCGCATCATCCTTGCTCACTCTCAATGAAAAAGCCTAAATCGTCATTCATATCTTCATTCCAATGTTCATACAAGTAATCGTAGCGAAACGTCGACCTGCTTCACTATCGTACATTACAATCGTTCGGGTTGCCATTTCAGAGCAAAGACTGGCCATAGGTGTGGTAGCGGCGAGTGTGTCGATGACCTTGATTAGGCCTGGTGACGATGGTCACCGTGTGGGAGGATACCCTGCTGCTGCAAACGGCCTCCATAATACCCGGGCAGTTGATCCCTCTCATGATACATCGCCCCATGACCATCATGCGTCGGCACGACATGCATATGCGCGTCAGACATTCCATTGATCAGCCCTTCCCGCGTATCATAGGCCTGATGGAGCCCAATGCCCCAGACGTTGTTTCGGTCGACGAGGCGGTCAATGCCGCCCACCAGGGCTTTGAACATCGTAGCCTTGTCGGCTGTGCTGAGTTCGGGGAGATGGAGCGTGTCGACCAAGTCCTGCACGAGATCATAGATGTTAGCTGGGATAAAACGGCAAGGGTGAGGTGACTTACTCTTCTCTTGTTTCGGTCCGCGTAATTGTCGTTATCGAGCGAGACCAAAAATTGGCGAGCACTGCGGAATTGACCGACTTGGATGAACTGGATGCCAACCTGGTGATTCTGATCAGCAGGAGCAGGAAACACTCAAGCAAATGTGCCATGCCTGTTTGACGGGCGCATTCAACCGACCCAGTTCATCGGCGTAGACTTTGATGATGCTTTGACCTCCTTTCTGTCGTCTTCGTGTAGGTACACTTGGTCAGTATCGCTGCTACACTTTCATGCGAATGAAGCACCCACTGGGAACACCATCGGTAATAACGATGAGATCAAGGCATTTCACGGCGGCGCACTTTGGCTGACAATTCAAGTTGGCAAACATAATCGCCAAGAATATTTTTCAGCGCTGCCGCCATCGGAGTCCCGCGCGGGTGTTCACTTTGTCATGACCTCAGCAACGGCTTTCGCAGACTAGAGATGTATGCATGAGAATACGTCAATGTGTCCAAAGAACTATCTAACCGTGAGATTCGGGTATTTAGATCCGTGGTTCAAGAAGTGCAAGTCAAGGCCATTCTTATCATGCTTGACAGCTTCATCAGTGAGCAGACCTAATAGTCTCTTGACCTGTATGAACAACGTTAGAAACACGGGTAGCAATGCCAGAAAGAGTGAAAGAGTACATGATCCCAATGCGGCTGCATAGAACCCGAATCGTCTAGAAGGAAAGCGATGTCGTAATCTTTGAGCGCGCGCTCCGTCTTTCTCTGCAACTCCTCATCATTCATAGCTTCTTGAATCTCAGCACTTGGGATGTAGTTCACTGTGTACAAGCACGCCAATTAGAGACCGTCGTTATTCAAACGCGAGTCTTACGTTTAAGATCCGTCAGGTGCTCTGTATAGGCGGGCGCTGCTTCTAAATGTGGCGTTAACAAAGGCATGATAGCAGAGGAGAAGAAACTTACGCTGATGAGGCACGCCAGCCGGAGGTCGCTGAGTCGCAGCTGAAGGACGGCGCCGGCAGACGGCTGTAGCAGGGCCATGGATGTCGAAGGGCGTTCCACTCTTGCTTCCAGTGAGGATCTCCATGACCGCGCATATCGGTCATATCCTTACCCCAGGAGTTCGTGGGGCCGTACACCTCTTTGTTCGTGATCCTCTTATCTGAGAGAGCTCGTCAATCTGTGGCGCAACAATTGCCAGGACAGAAGGGGTGTTTACATTCATCAGAAGGCATCTTACTACCGCGCTGTACTTCGGTCATGTATTGCGGGAAGAGAGGATCCTTCTTGTCATTCTCGCGATACATGTAGTTCACGGAGGGATGCAGCTGTGGGGCAGGACTCGGACTCGGTGCCGGGCGCGAGCTCTGGGCATCATTAACTGGAAGCGTCGTGGTGAGGGAGGTACGGCAGTGAGAGTATATTGTTGCAACCTTTCTTGTTTCGAAAAAGATCTCGTAGACCCATGACTGCAAGCGGAGAGGGAGAGGTGGAGAAAAGAGCGGTGGGAAATGGGAACGAAGGGCATCCCTTTTATAAGACGGGGGGTGAACAAAGGGCTAAGGCTGTGAGAGTGATTGGTATGCTGGATTACCCACGACCTACTATTGTTCCCTTCTGAGCTGGGTGATCCCGGTCATTGTCCATTCTTCATTGCCTTCGCGTACCCTCAGTCCTCAGATGTGCATAAATTGACAAAAGTTATAGCGGAGAAATGGAGACTAAAAGGCGATATGATATTAGCAGGGGACCAGACGCAAGTAGACAACCGTTTACCTCTGCGCCACAAAAGCATAAAAATAGTCGTACTCTGGCCTGCGCGTTAGTGACTCATGCAGGGCAGGGTAGACACTAGTCAGAACAAGGAACTCACGGACGAGAGTCACGATAGCGCGGTACTGCACTAAATCCATGCCTAGCAGAAACAAACGAACATGCACCTTGGAGTTCAAGTTTTCATGGTCGCGTTGAAAATCAGCAACACTCAAAAAATGGGTAGAAAGTCGATTCAGTACGCGTACCAAAAAACACCATGTAATGATTTTTTCTTTGGGATCGGAGGAGAAGAGGTTGGATTGGTATTCGTTCTGTGCACGTGAGGGTTGTTTGCTCGTGATTGTCAACACCTTCCTCAGTCACGGCCAAGTTGTCAGCTCATACTTACTTCGCTCTTGATATGTGCACAGTTCCCTTGCAGTTTCCTACGATGTTTCCGTCGCCTCATCAAGACAGACACTGTATCTGTAGACTTTTCCGAGAACCTCGGAGCGGCCACGTCTTGTGTTATCAATATACTTGACTCGCTCCAACTTAACTCCATTGCTGTTTTCTTCGGTGATATCCTGCACAATGCGACTCACGAAGCGGTAATCCACGTGTTGACTTGAATTGGTTTCGTACGTTCTTTCTATGGCAGGCGCTTATTGCTGACAGCTGGAGCGCTTAGATGCCTACTTTAACGCGCGCGGCGATGGCACCTGCAGACGGCACGATGGACTCAGCGGTCTCTATCCCTCCGTCGTCACCTCTGGCGGGCTTACATATGAATGACTCTACCATGTGTGCTCAGTCAAGACCAGCATCCGTTAGCGCATCGGCTTCTGACAGAGTAGAAACATCTAGTAATATGCCTCCGCGTGATGACACCACTTCTAACCTTCCAGTTGTATGTCCTTGACAATTTCCGAAGGATACACATTTATTCTTGTACAGACTTCTGACTTCTCTTTGGCGATGCCTGTGGATGCCGATGAAGACGAAGTCATCGCTGGCAACAGCGAGCTTGAAAACGAGGAGGAGTATGAAGACCTTCGGAAGGAATGCGATGAGATGGTAAGTCTTTAGCCTGGTGGTGGGAACCTCATTGCACATTTATTTCTAAAGATGAACGGACCACCCAAATTCACTATGGAGAAGAACGGTAACCATTGGGCTTCGTGTCGCGAGAGAATGGAAAAGAGCGATAACGCAGCCTGTAAAGCATGGGGTGATGATGTCGATGCTCTCCTCGTCTTCGTACGCTCTTATTCGCCGGAAGTGTCTGCCCTTCTAACAATGTGTAGGCTGGTTTGTTCTCTGCTGTTGTCACAGCATTTACCGTGGAGTCGTATCAATGGCTGGACGTCGATTCAAGCGACGTCACTGCAGTCGCTCTCTTACATATCTCCGCTCAGCTTGCTGGCGAGGAACAAGGAACGTACACGCCGGATCCTTTCGCTCCTTCATCACTTTCACGTCGTATAAACTCGTATTGGTTCCTCAGTCTGGTGCTTGCACTTCTATCCGCCCTTCTGGGGATTCTATGCAAACAGTGGCTGCGCGAGTACCAAGCCGCTGTTCCCGTTCCTCATCAACGGACCATAGCCGCTCGCCAAATGCGTTTTGATGCACTGCATTTCTGGAAAGTCGATGATGTCCTCGCGTCACTTCCCCTCCTCCTTGAGGCAGCCCTCATTCTCTTCTTCGTAGGCATCCTTGAACTGCTCTGGAGTCGTGATAGAACCGTTGCCATTATCATCACTTTGGCGTGCTCCGTGGGATTGATCATTGTCCTCTCGACAACTGTTCTTCCCGCTATTATTTTCCTCCTTCACGTGAGCCATGATGTCTCTCACGACGATAAACGGGAATCCATCCCACCCTGTGCTTTCAAATCTCCACAATCATGGCTCCTGTTGAAGCTTGTCGTCTTCCTGAAAGCCTCATTGTTCGGTGACGCACCGATCGCGAAGCCGAGGTCCTGGTATGGCACAGAAAGGCGTATGTTGTCAAGGCCTGGAACATTCCGATACTACACTTCTCTCGGTCTTCATTGGATTGATGAGCAATTCTCCAGACACAAGGCTGCGGTGCTAGATGTGAATGAATGCATCACAGATCTCGAGCCGTGGGCATGCAATGCTCCACTGCTCCTGGAGAAAGTTTCCTTCTCCACTACCACAGATGAAGGGGACCAAAAGGCTTTGCTTGCCTTTAGCTTCATGCTGTCAAAGTATGATGAGCATTTCGTTGATAATGTACCATCCAACAAGTATCTTGCGGAGACCTTGCTTCGTATGCAAGAGACTTCTCCATCGGTGATGAGGCAGTTGTCACGGTTGGAATGGGGTACGTACCGGCACATCCGTCTTTGTGCCTCTACAACTACTGAGAACTCATCTAGGTATCGAAATGCAAGCGGCATGTGTGCGCGTTCTCACCGTGACAGTCATATCATTCGCACCAGTATGATCACAAAATTCTTGCTTTGCTAGGTCCCGCTCTTCGCTTCTCGATCGATTTGCCTTTCTCCTCTTTTGAAGCGCGGAGGGAGAGGAATCTTCTCCTTCAAATACTTGTCGAAGCCTTGCGTGATCATATTGCAGCAGGATCATATGGTTCTACGGCTGTCATTCGTTATGCGACTGAGGAAGCCATTCTCAAGACTTTGTCCGCTCATCGAACAGAGGCAGGCATCTTGTTACGAAAAGCAGTCACAGATTGGGAGTACTGGGAGAATCGGGAAGGACCAAACGACGCACGCATCATATTGCGCCGCTTCGCATCAATTAATTCGCTGTTTAGAGAGCAGAAGATCCTTAGAGGTGTCGGCGATTGGCAGGTACTTCTGAGGGAAGTGGCGGATCTGGAGGTAGCCCACCATCTGCAGTTCGAAGCAATGTCGGAAGACAATGAGCAGGGACTGGGGATATATGGATGGATGGGTCGAATTCCTGTTGAATGAGACGTCCTATGCCAAACGCAGACCATTGTATAGGTAATCTCGCTCAAAAATAAACCAGCATTTGTGTCAGTTCGAGTGAAATCTCGACTACTACATCGGAAGCGGCCGAGCAAGTAGTGGACTGTTCTACACCCGTACCATTTACGAACAAGTGTACAACTTTCCAGATAAATTGCGTTTAGTTTCGAACCTCAAAGATCCCAAACTCTGCAATCCCTACATAGCACTGATTAATTACTGATGCTGTCCAGGTCGCCTGCGAAGCCTGCTGCGCCTTTCCATTACACTGGTGGCGAGGGATTGCGGCATGGACAACGTACAGCGCTACTGCCGCCGCATTGTCGACTGCATATACAACAAAGGACGACGATGGTGGTGGCCAAGATCAAGGCAAGATAACCGAGAATGAAAACCACCCAGGGCATGCCGAGACTGAGTGATAAGGAGTCAGCCTTGAGCGCAGGCGAACAGGACACTCGCGACGCACGCACCGCTGGCACTCTGGCCGCCATCATCGTTAGAGGTCTGCCTTGAGCCGTAATGGACGGGAAGCGCAGGACTGAGAGCCGGAGTTGCCCAGCTCACAGACGAGATATGACTGAAGATGGCAAGGATGAGAACGAAGTTTCGATAGAACCTCCATCGACGACTCGCATGATACAAGAGTCTGAGTGGCGCGAAACACATGCACGGAAGGAAAGTTGGGGAATGTCAAAAATTAGGCCCTCAGTCTATTTGTACAGGTCATACGCATGCACCGGAATGGTCTGTTTTTAGACGAGCAAGCCTTAACTTGGATCGTCGATAAATTTACGTTTGCCGTCAGTCGGACTATGAGGGCATACAGTAACCCAAGCTAGGATTCTTGATAGTGGGTCGGTGATCGTGGTCCTTCCGGGACTTTGAACTGAAGCTAAATTGGGCGAGGTCGAATATACATGGGTTTCACGATATACATAAAAGCTGTAAAGAGCGTATTAATAACCACGGTAAGAATGAGAGGAAATTTCAAACCAACCTAAACAAATTCAAGGGAAGATATCAATCAAACATTCGATTGTCCAAATATAGTCCGCCTCGGTTTGGCGGGGGACTTGACGGGAAGCGAAGAAGGCTTTCGAGGTAATGAACGGGAACGTGGGCGCGTCGAATTAGCTTTGAGGAGAGGAACAGAAGTCGAGGGATTTGTATTTTCGTCGCGAACGTGCTTGAGAACGAAGGAGCGTCTCGATGAGAGAACATTGTGAGAGCGAACAGAGAGAGAAGGAGGAAGAAATGGAACAGGAGGCGCCGGATGACGCGGTAGACGACAGGCGGAGCAGCCGCTGCGGTATGCAGCGGTTTCGTGTTGATGGCGCGCGCAACGACCGCTGACTGAAGAAGGGCGAGAAGAGACACTGGGCGGGCGATCCAACTCGTCTGTGACGCCTGGCGCTTCGATTCCACTCTGAGTTTCTTGCCAATAATCCTGGCTAATCCATTTGATCCTCGCCACCAAAGCAGATTCATCATCGCCCTTCTCCACTCTATCCAAAACACGCGACAAATCCAGCGCAAGGCGCATGAGCGTGTCCTGAGAAAACCGATCCTCTCGTTCGAGTGTCCGCCACATGCGTAGAGTCTTCAGGACATGCGGGAGTCGCATCGTAGACCCGACTGTTTCGGAAAGCGTAAAGAGGAGAGACGATGAGATGGGATGAGATGTATCATCACCCAGTCTACGAAGGAGGCTGATGAGGGCGTCGAAGGAGCTTTCACTGGCAAAGGCGATGTCGTCCTCGTTGGGTGTATGTAGTGAAGTATCAGCGAGGAATATATCCGTAGGACTATTGAACGTAGAGCAGAGCGAGGTATCCATCATCGATGCGACTTGGTGATTCATGTTGAAGCAGTAGAGCTTAGGGGCAAGCGATCCGCGCCTTTGTCCTAGAAAACCCTAACCCCAGAAATGTGCTGATGAGGTTAGGTCTTCCATCTTGAGTATAAGCTGCGCCTTGCTCTTTCTCCTCCGCCCATCCTTGTCCTCCCACTATCATCACGGGATATTTAACCACCGACTTCATTGCCATTGGCCCCCGGGACAGGTGAATCCTAAAGGTAATTAGACACTGCATCGCAACTCCAAAGCTGTAGACTGACAATACGGTTTAGCAAACGCCGACACAATGCCCACACCTCGGAGGATGGACGATGATGGCAGGCCGAGCAGATCTGATGTTGCGTTAGCATCGCAACACGGGCCACTGGCCAACTCAACGCGTCCGTCAGATATCGAGATGGCGGACGGCACTTCGTTGCCCCAACCGGCACCGACACCACGGGCAGCTGTAGACGTGATACATCGTCAGCCGTTCCGCCGCCGTAGAACAGCCTACCCACCGCTACCTTCCCAGATCAATCGGCCTAACTGTTGTCTTCTACATCCGTTCCTTGAGTCTCCAGGAGAATACCTCCAAAGCCCTCTAAACTTTGCCCATCCTTGGGCTGACGTAGAAGTTCTATTGGCGCCAGCTTGGGACGAGCTAGCAACCAATCCACCCCTGCCCTCATTGGGGATGTGGATGCGCTTGCTCCCTTGCCTGTCATTGTGGTTACGTCGGATAACAGAAATTATGTGACGGTGAAAGATGTCATCAGGACAATTTGGGATGCTCTGCGGCATCCCTTGCATCCGAACTCGATAGGCACGAATGCTGGATTGATGTATCGCGCAGATGTTGAGGCTGTAGAGCAAGGAAAGCGCGCACCCCTACGATTGGACTTGCTGCGGGGTGCGAGCACATTCAACGGACTGAGCCATGGGGGAATAGATGGTGATACTTGGATGCTGAATCTCTTGTGAATTGTTTGAATCCCAGTAGCTTTGGTGAATGGTCAATTCTGGCACAGGAGCATGACAGACAATCTCAAGCACCTCTGGGGGATATGGAGACACCTAACTCAAAGACTCTTGTCCTTAGAAGCAGCTCTCCGGTGCTGTGCTTATAACCAGCGAACAGGAAGTCCATGACCTGGCCGAATAGGCTTGTAATTTTGGAGAGTCCATGACACAAGACATGTCTGTCAGGTCAGATTTGACTTCAAGATGATGCCATCTATGTGGAGAGATACAGAATGTGTTTAGCAAGAGAGCAGAAGGCTTGCCTTCAGTTTCCAAATCTCCAGTAATCCTTCAGATATTCTGCCTTAAAGAGACCTAAATCCCCCAGTGAATTTGGGTGTTCTTTTTGGCCTGATCCAAGGCAAAAGTCAACGTTTGGCCTTCCGACATCCGAGCTCAGCCTGAGCTGTAACTCTCGGTAAAGTAATCCCGAAAACTTCGAGTTCAACGCGCATATATCCGGTCGAAGTAGAGGGACAAAGGCTCTGACAATAGTGGCAAGTGCTGAAATCGGATGCCATGGTGGTGGTCGGTGACAGAGAAGTTGTGACCGCAGCCGATCTTTGATCACAACCACGACGAGCTCAAGAGCAGCCCTTCACCACCACCGATGAGGCCAATGAGTGCGGACAGACCACGACCGGCATCTGCTGCGTCCAGGCGGCCGGTCTCGAGTGTCACGCCGCGCGCGACTCCGACTCAAACGGTACGGCCGTCTTCCAGCCAGTCAATACAGCATCCGTCTAGCGGTACCATACGACCATCTTCGAGTCAAGGAATACGGCCTTCAACGAGCCAAGGCATACGCCCGGTGTCGAGTGCATCCATGCGTCCAATATCCCGCCTTAACGCACGCCCTCAGTCGCGTCAATTGCGGGCCAATCATCTGAAGATTGTGTCACTGTGCGAACAACTGGTTCGCGACCTCCAAGGCGATGAAGACGAGACGGAATACCACTCCAGCATCGACTACGCGACCCGAAGCCTCAGTCTTGAGGGTACAATGCTCAACAAGGTTGGGGTCACTATTGAGCAGGCCGCAGTGGACAGAACGATGCGTGGGTGCGCCTCACTACGCGTCAATGTCGAGCTAGATTCATTGATTACTCGACTAGGCATGTGCAAAAGGCTCGAATACATTCTCACGACGCCCTTGCAGACGCACTTGAAACCTCTTACAAACGTCTGAAAGAGAACTTTGAAAAGGAGCACGACCTTGATCAGGAAATAAAGGTACATCAAGCATTGTCGTTCGCGAAGACGTCTGACTTGCGATAGGCTTTACCATCCCATCTGCAGTTGCTCGTAAGTCGGCATACTACTTAAATTCACTTACCTGATCTACAAAGTAGTTTTGTTTAGCAAACGCGCCCGAGTCTAGCACCTCAACCTATGCGTCATCATATCTCTTCAATCTCAACGCTCCTCCTCCTGCCGTAGAGGTTCTGACATGGAAGAAGATCCTCGAAGACGACCCATTCGAAGGAGAACATTGGGAAGGCGTATACGGGATGCCACCAGGGAGCATCAAGAATCAGCGAGAACCAGATTCAGACAGTGACGCGTCCTCTCTTTGGTCTCTTCACTCGGACGACATCGATATCGAGCGTTCGTCGGACTCCTTGCCCACACCACCAAGATCACCTTCCCCGACGTCTTCGCCGGCTTTCACACCGTCACTTCCAGACATACGGTTATCTGTGCTTCATCGAAAAGAGGTCGAGGACCTTCAGGCCAGACAGTATTGGCGCAGTGACTGGAGGATGCCTGTGCAGGGTATGAGCACGAGATTTGATATTGGTAATGCTAGTACATTAGGTACGGAGCGGCCAGTTATTGACGTCTTGACGTCCTAACAACTTGGTTAGGACCAACATTACAGAACGTGATGGGGCGCAATCGAGCTGTCCCAACTGAATTTGTGCACCTAGCCGACGTAAGCCTGCTTGCACTCGCGTATTCCGTGTCTCTAATCCAAAGTCCTAGAAATACATCTACGAACATGACGCTGTGCGGGAAGTACTGATAGCTTTACAAGGTCGC